>CAJUYI010005321.1:0-16006 GCA_910591695.1 Galerucella pusilla
GACAATTCAAAGTGATAATACGAATAATAAGAAGCAATTTTCCGTTTTTTTGCATCCTCAAGCAGAAAAAAATGGTACTTAATCTGATAGATTATTTCGAGAATGAATGAAACAGTGGAAATTCGTCAACCAGTGTGCAGGAAACATCAACCATCATTATTTTCTTCGGGTATATTTGTAATCTCACATATTGGTAACCTCTGTGTCTTCTGATTTGATACATATGGTTAGTGACCTTGAACCCGCAGGATAAGAGCGCTTTTATTCAGAATATTTCATTTTTTATCCCCCCTTAGCAGTTTTCCGACTGATAAAATGAGAAGAAACATTTGAATGTTCAAGAAAATATCGATTTAAGACCGTCTCTGTAGCTTTAGGTCTGTTTAAAGTAAAATTGAGTTTAAACTATGTACAAATGGCAATATAAAGTATGTAAAAGTTTTGCTAAAAGGGAAATTTACCAAGAAATACGATTCCATTTGAAAACCTACATGTTGTAATGAAGTAATATTATTACTCTTTCACTTCTGTTCGAGCTTTATTACTAAAGTTATTTTAATTCATGTAATTTTCAGTTGGGAGGCAGCAGCGAAATGACAACGAAACTATGCACTATGCACTCAAGTTTCGAGAACTCTGAAAAGAGAGGAACTTTTAGCTCCGAGTGAATTTTTTTCTCATCTATTTACTGCTAGGGAGTTTAATAAAATACAATAAATACACTATATTAAATACAAACATAAATTGATTATAGTATTTTTAGATTGTATTAAACAGGCTAGTGTTCTTGAGAAAGTTCATCACATTGTCAAATTTTAAAACTAGAGAATCTTTAATTCCTTTGTGCTGGATGGTACTATCGGCAGATTGTAAGGAGAAAGCTATACAGATTGCGAAAAAGCTTAACGAACCGTGCTACACAAGGACGACAAGGAAAATATGAGAAAAACAGCTTGAAAGAAAGAGAAAGAATAATTGTGCGCGCTCATCGAGGCGTGTACACTTTGGCAAGTTTATCTGAAACCGTGAAGGAAATGCAGTCGAAAACATTCGACATTGCCACGTTTAACTATGAAAAAGTTGAAGTACTGATTATGTAGTGATAATAATTATAAATGGGTCTTTTTATTATTAACAATATTAAAAATATGATTGAACGTTAATTTTATAATGTGCTTGTTTCCTTGGATTTATTCCAGATAAACTTGCCAAACTATAAACACTTTCATCCTGCAACATTGTATATGACAATTACATGTTAGTGATGTATAATCAATACGAAGGCGGTTGATAAGAATTTGGTTCTTAATTTCTCGTGGAAGATGTAGTTTAGATCTCACTCGAGGTTTGATTTATTTAAGTTTTGAGTCGCTTAGGCAAGCCATAGACGGACCGCCTGCTGCAGTCGAGACCGACTGCTCTAGAGGGGTTGCGTTGAAGTCGTACACGACCGCAACACGACCGCATATTGCGGTCGACTACGACTGCTTGGAGCAGTTGTGCTCGACCGCAAAATAATACTGATGCGAGTTCAATTACAAGATGGATTTCTATGAAGTGAGTGAGGTGGGAGCGGACTAAACCCGTTGCCTGCCGTGAGGAAGGGATTGGTACTCAGTGGGGAGCGGGAGGAAGTGGCATACGATCGGAAGGAACCGCTTGTAGAAGTCCGTGTATGATGGGTCCGGCAGCTCTAAGCAGTCGATCGTACGGAGAAACTTGACCGCATAGCGACTGCTCCGTGTATTGCGGATATGAATTTAGTATATATGGAAATTGAAGATAGCCGTGCGGCGACCGCATCTTGCAACTGCAACATGCGATCCGTCTATGGCCAGCCTTACGTTCCACACTTGCTGCTAGATGTCATAAATATGGACCTTAATGGTAATTTTGAAGTCTGTTGGAGGAATTAAAAGGGGGAGGTATTAATACTTGGACTGAAAATTGAATTACTGGGTATCTGGTCCACCCTCCCGTTGCCTTCAACTCCTGCATGTGATGGCAGCCAGAGACATTTTATTTCATTGTTTCTTAGTCTCAGTAGCGGATCCTGTAAATCTTCAATAATTTTTGACAGATTCAATGGGTCAATTCCACAAATGTATGAACCATGACCAAACATTTGATTTAAATAGACCGGTAGCTCATGACAGGGTCGGACTGGACATAAGACCCACCGGGTATTATATTAATAATAAATAACGGCCTTTTCGACATCAGGAGCAAAGAGCCAGGGAGCAAGGTTGATTAATTTTATGTTTAGACTTGATAATTTCAATGAATTCAATTCTTATTTTTATTTTAAGCCAAAAGGCATCACAAAGCTTTTAAAAACATAGTATAATCGTGGAAATGGATATATTTTTTTTCGCTTATTTACATAAAAGTTTTTTCGCAATTCATCGGTGTTTTAACTTTTTTTTTATGTCGACGATTTTTGCTAAGAGGAGATTAGATATCGCGTGGAGATTCGCAAATATGCTCGAATGATATCTTTTGCCATTTATTTTGCAACCTGAACTCACTGTTTTTTCTGATTTCTCTCCATTAACCGTTCACGTTTACCAAAGGGAATACAAAATGGAATATTTAGGTCGTGTATATCAGATTATACAAGACAAACAGAATCTTCTTTTATGGAAAAAAATATTCGGTACCTATTGAAATCTGTATTTTACATATTTTAAATTTAAAATATAAATCAGGCGTATTCATAAATAAAATATTTCAAGCAAGATGTATTTTTTTTATTATAATTTAAGTGCCTCGACAAGTATGGCCATTGGCACTGTACAGAAGACAAAAAGACATTATAAATACATACACTATCTTAAAACATAAAACATAAAACATGTAAAATACTCGCTAAAATATCAATATAGTTTATATTTTGTGGTAGAGGTTTAGTCCAAGGAGGGATATGAAGTTGGGGGAGCGGAGTGGTCATTGAAAGGTCGGTATTATCAAGTAATGGGAAAAGAAGATGTATCAAAAGTCATTTAGTTTCAGTATGATACTTAATAGAAATTATTTAAAATTCAAAGCTAGACAATTTTATTAGATAGTCTCGAACCGTAGAAACTCCTGAGACATCCTGTATATCTGTTTTATCCGACATCAAAGGTGGATAAACTGCTTTATAATCAATTAAATTTTCTCCTTATTTTTAATAAAACTTTCATGTTATATTAAATAGAAGACCGACAATGTCATGGGAAATGTTATAAAACTTTGTGAAAGACAGATAAAAAGAAAAAAAATAGTTTCAATACCTACATTGAATATTTCACGAAGTTGTATCGAAGAACCTCATTTTCATCTCCGGCTACCGACGTCTTCGGTAGGAACTTAAATCGTCGCGGTCCAAAGAGAGGAAATTGGCTGGCGCATTTCAGTGCTTATCCCAGAAAACCTCATGTGTCTTTGAATGTCCCGTTTATTAGTCAGGGAGCCAATACGTTTATTGTTCATTTTAGTTGAGATATGAGTCAGAAATTAAGGAAGATTTTCGTTTGAGATGTTGTTTGAAGGTCTAGATTTCGTTTCTAATGATTAGACCGAGCAATGGGTGAATTTTTATGAGATAGGAGCGAAGAAAGTTCATAATTTTTTCAAATTTTCTCATCTTCGTCGTGTTTAAAGTTATACCGTTGAGATTCAACCTTAGAACATAAAGTAGTAAGGAAGGATCCTTACGCCAAGGACAGTTAACCGGGATGGTTATCAAAAATGGCCGCCGCAGAATGGAATATATCAGTGGCGCAGTACCCAATTTTAATTAGGATAAAACTATTTCTATAAAATGGAATTAATATTTTCAATAACTTAAATGAACATTTTTACGAGTGAATAGTATATCAAAACATTATTTTAATGGCATTATAGACATTAAAGTTGGTAAAATTATAATGATATGCTGCAAATAAAATTGATATATTTGTTTATAAACTCGTTTTTAGCAGTCTTTGAACGTCCACAAGCACTACAACTAACCATTGTCTTAAAAACTATATTTATATCTCTGAGAGTATTATATAACGTAACTGAAAAACCAACTTAACCTTAGAAAATCCTATTATAAACTAAAACATCTGAGTTAGTAATAATCGGCAAAATATATCATAAAAACCAACTTTGAATTAGCGACCAAACAAACAATAAGTCATAAAATGGTTATCCAAAATGGCCGACTTTGTCTCTTTTATTTATTATTGGAGATGTAGCACACGCTCCTTCCTTACTACTTTATGTTCTAAGGATTCAACAAAAACTTGTGCAACATTATTTTGTATACCCAGGAGATTGTCTTTAACATATTTGCTGCTTGAAATTATCTATCAAAATGAAATTATTTAAATAAAAATGCCATTAGTTTGAAATTCGCACTCAACCAAAAATGACTGATGACATAACTCATAATAAATCGAAAACTGACAGTTTGCAGTTTTTTAAAGCAATATTTTGCAGTGCAATTTTGTGCAAGTTAACGCCTTATATTGTAGTTGTGGATAAAAAAACTTACTCGATTCTTCTCGTGGAAGTTTCTGTACCCAATACCAACAATAAAACGAGAAAATTGCAAAATACACCGATCTTGCAACTGAGGTAAGTCAGATGTGGCATGCAGAGAAAGTAGGGTGGTGCCGGTCATCGTTTCATCTACAGTACTAATTCCCAAAACTCTACAAGACAGCCTCGCCAAATAAATCTTCACAAAAACACATACAGCAAGAGTACACTTGAGATAATTGGCAACTTAATACTAAAATCTAGTAATTTGTCTATTCAAACTAAGGAGAAATAATGGAATTAACTTTTTATTCCGTTTGAATCATTTAATCAAGATCTTGGCTAATAATTCAACCCTTTCCCCATAACGGACATTTATCGAGGACAACTTATCTCACAGAATTGTAGAAATTTTCCAAGTTCCTCGAATAGGAACCGAGTCCATCTATAAAGTTATCCGGCCCATCAACTAACCACCCTTCGCCAAACGATGCGACGCATTTACAAAGGCTAGAAGATCATCGTCTTGAGGAGATGACTCCGAAGTCGTTAGATTTATATCTGTTAAGGATGTGGACCTAAATGAAATGGACATTGGGCTTTTCTCGCCCTAGGCCCTTTTATGGTCCTATTTCGGGTAAGCCTATCAAGAGGTGGAGCCGCTTCATCGCAAATCACAGTTACATATTCGGAGGTTTTTATTACACCCAATTTTATTACCCAGCAGGGATATTTAGTATAGTTGGAATGATATATTCGTACACAGCTTTCTAGTTTCTTTAACTGGACAATTTTTGAAACAATCTAATAGAGCGTTAAGCCAATTTCTGTAATTGTATTAAAATGAATACATTTGTACAAAAAATTATTGGAACTTTAGTTCTTTACGCCAGGTTATGTTTGAGCGACCAGGGGTCGCGACGCAAAAGATCTGACCGTTACGTGTTACGTTACGCTACGTTATGTTACATTGCTTCGTTATGTGCCTTGCTTTTGCGTGCTTGTGCCTCCTTAGTCTCTCTCTCGTTTACGAAGCAGCGATTTATAATAATAAATATGCTCCTGCCTGGATTCGAACCCGGGCCGCCCGCGTGCAATGCGAGCATTCTAACCACTGAACCACCGATGCTATATTGAAATTCTATGCAAAGCTGGTATTCGCAGTGCTAGTGATCTACTTGAATTTGTTCGGATAAATTTTTACTATTATTTCCATAATTTTTTTTGCGCGATTAAGGGGTCTAGCTACTTTTCGAAATACAGGGAGTTGAAATTTTGAAAACTTGATTGTTTTAATTCGATAACTTTAAAATGGATGGATAAATTGATTTGACATTTGGCAGGTAGTTTTTAAATGTAAAAGGGCATATTTTGAAAGAAATTGTAGTTTGTGCAACTAGTGTGGATATGATGGCCATATCGCACGAGGACGAAGATGGAGCACGACGCCGTAGGCGGAGTGCTCAATCGTTCAATCGTTCACTAATTTTGTGGTAAACGAATGTCCAATTTGTATAATGCTACGGTTTCCTTTTTTAAATATACGATGCTGTTAAAAGTAGATGTTGCCAGTCGGATTCCCTCATGGAGGGTACCGTACCATTATCTATAATAATGAATATTCTGCTAAATATTTCAAACGTCTACCTGTTGTCGTTATTAATATCAAGCAGAATGATTATTTAAAAATAAAATTAACAAAAAAAAAATTCCTCGCGGGGAATCGAACCCGGGTCTAACGCGTGAGAGTCTGGTGTGCTTACTACTCAACCACCAAAGAATATGCAAATTGTTTATCTATAACGTCAGATGTATTACATAACTTTTGCTTTGCTTAAAAGGAACTAAAGTTCCTACCGTTTGTCCCGCGACACGTTCTATCTTTTTTGAAAAGGTTTTATCCTGGAAATTGAGAATTCCTAAATGTTTTCAGCTTGCACTACAGATTCGTCACATACATAAATATGAAGTTAGCCACTTTCTGATTATACATAATATGTATATTGAAAAATTCTTAGCCTGCTATAGAACCAAACAAAATTTCAATGTCAAAATATTTTATTACTCAACATATTCTCCTCTTGATTGGATACATTTATTACAGCGAACCTGCAACGTCTCTAGACCTTTCAAAAAAAATGTTTCTTCTTGCTCTGCAAACCAGACCTCCACAGCTTTTATTACCTCCTCGTTGGAAGAAAATTTACGACTTTTATTCAGTTGAGGAAAGAGATGATAGTCGGACGGAGCCGAATCTGGTGAATAAGGGGGATGTTCTAGTAATTCAAAACCTAAACCACAAATTTTTTGCATTGCAGCATGAGATTTGTGTGCAGGGGCGTTGTCCTGCAAAAACAAAACATCTTTGGATAGCTCTCCACGTCTTTTCTTTTTAATTTTTTCCCGTAGAGTGGTTAGTAATAAACACTCACCGGCACGAAAAACGGAGCAGTTGAATTTTTTTAAACAAACTTCAAATTTTAATGCTTTGTGATGTTTTATTATCATAATATCTTACACACAAATAAAATAATATGTTTAAAATATTTTTTAACAACAATTGAACCTTTATTTGGAGTAAAAAAGTTTATTTGAGTTAAAATAATAAACCCCATAGATCTTATTACTTGGCCGTAAAGTGCAAGTGCATAGTTGGCCATGAATTTTGAGAAATGTGACAGATACGTGTTAAATTTGTGCTGCGTTTATTTAATCTATAGTGATACATTTATTCAATCTAAAAAATATGTCTGTTAATCCCGAAACAGCGGCTGCTATTGTTGCGTTGCTTCAAGATGGGAAGAGTGAGCGATATGTTGCCCGACAGTATAATGTATCCAATAGCACTGTGCACCGTATTTTTACACGTTTTTTGGAAACTGGAGCTTACAATAGACGACCTGGAACTGGTCCTCAACGCAGAACTAGCGCTCGTGATGATCGTTTTATCACCTTACAAAGTCTACGAAATCGTCATGCTACAGCTGTTGAAATCAGAAATAAACTTCAGTACGTCCGGCTTACTAATGTTAGCGAGCGGACAGTTAGGCGAAGACTCAGGGAAGCCAACCCAACCAGTTGTAGACCTGCAACAGACCCAGAACGTCTTAGGCATCATCGTGTTGCACGACTTCAGTTCGCCAGAATTCATGAGCACTGAGGTTAAAATGAATGTGGGCACGTTTTATTTACTGACGAGTCCAGATTTAACTTACGGTCTCCGGATGGCCGTGAGAGAGTATGGCGAAGGCCACACGAGCGTTTTGCTGAATGTACTCTCAGCCCTAGGGTAGGATATCAAGGGGGATCCGTTATGGTGTGGGCCGGAATTTCTCTGGAGGCACACACAGAATTGTACATCCTTCCGAGAGGCTCCTTAACTGCTGCCAGGTACATTGAGGACGTTCTCCAAAATTTTGTTGTCCCTTATGTTGATTTTATTGAAAATGACTTTCTTCTTATGCATGATAACGCAAGACCTCATACTGCGAGAATCACCCAACAATATTTAAACGAGGTAAACATTCCTGTTATGAGCTGGCCAGCGTTAAGCCCAGATACCAACCCCATAGAACATGTTTGGACATGCTTGGGCGAAGAATGCGAAGTCGTGTTCCTGCTCCTTTAACTTTAAACCAGCTGCGACAAGCTCTTTTAGAGGAATGGGAACTTATTCCACAAGCGGACATTCGGCACTTGATTTTAGGCATGCCAAGAAGGATACAGGCATCAATTCGAGCACGTGGGGGCAACACCCGTTATTAATAATGCGGCTCCAAAGTTTGGGATAGCAAGTCGTTTCAATTTTGAATAATTTAAAGTCCTTATGATACATCAGAAATTTATTTTCGTTCTGATTTTTTAAATTGTTACAAAAAGTTTTTTGTAAAAGTTTTTTGTTCTCGTTTTTTAAATTGTTCGGAACACTTTTTTTCTTCAAATAATGGTTCAATTGTTGTTAAAAAATATTTTAAACATGTTATTTTATTTGTGTCTAAGATATTATAATAATAAAACATCACAAAGCATTGAAATTTGAAGTTTGTTCAAAAAAATTCAACTGCTCCGTTTTTCGTGCCGGTGAGTGTAGAAAAGTAATCTCCGGTTATTGTTCTACACTCAACCAAAAAATAAATCATGATTACTCCAAGGCAATCCCAAAAAACTGAAGCAAGAACTTTTCCATCAGATTTTTGGACACGAAACTTCTTAGGTCTTGGAGAGGACGAGGAACATTGATCACCAAGGGTATTGAGCATATCTTCGTAAATCTGCTTACCTCTTAACTCTTTTAAATACAGGTACTTGATGAATGCTCGATACTCCAATTTTTCGATTTTCATAATTTCGGTGGACATTTTTTTTCTTTTAATTTATTGCGTAACTCTGGTTTACTTTTTTGACGCCCAATTTCACACTGACACTTCTAATGTGTTATTATTCGTTGCCATGGTAACGCAATATTTTGTTTATGCATGAAACTGGTCTAGGCTTACTAGATATCAATACATCCTCGTATGTTTCATTTCAGTAACAAAAAGACCAATCAAATTTGAAGTTTGCAGAACTGTTAAGTAACACCTCATTGCAGAATAGGCCGCACTTTCCCAACCTAATCACTTTTAAAAATAAAGTAACCGTTATTATGTTGGTATCGAAACAAGAACTCAAACCCAGCTCTCGGCGCTCCCTCTACCAGTTCACTCTAAAAGGTCTTGTGGGATTTACCGAAGAGTTATTGTCCGGTTTTTAATTCGGATCCGCCTATGCAGCTAGTTCTTTCTTTTTTTATCGGTAAACCGGATTTTTTGGTTGACATATTAGATAATTAGTAGCAGTGACATCTGCTGGATCGTCGAGTTGGAAAATTCTTGGTTTATCTGACGCAAATAAACCGTATAAATCTAATGTCTATCCGGACGCAAATAACGCTTTGTTTGCGATTACGCTGGAGTGAAAAATTGTTTGACATCGAGAAAGAATGCTAACGTAATTCGAACGCGGGGAAATATAAATTTGTATTTGTTTATTCAATCTTTTCTACCTTGTCAGCCTTTTAAAAATACGCTTTTATCATTCGTAAAGGAACTGAACCTCGATTGATTCATCAATTGACGTTAGAGGCAGGCTTAGATCTTTCGGTACCTCAGCTTTCCCTAATGAGCGTCAGCTCAGCGCTTGAGGTATTGAGCTCTAGCCGTTCCTAGCCTGGGGTTAGGTTGAAAGTTTCTAACAATGATACACATATTGGAGAAAGTTCCATCTTGCTGAACGGGTCTGGTCAGGATAGGCACTAAGTGGATCGTTCCTTGTAGACGGTCCTCAACCTGGTCTACCGCTAACCGTCCCACCAGATGGGTAAGTCCTTGAGTGGACTACTAATTCCAGTTACTCTGGTTGAACGGGAAGAAGCCCTTGGTACAGAATCACCTGGCAGTGGTGTGCCTACATGCCACGACCTGCGACCAGTCTCAGGGGGCCTTCGACAATCCCAATACTGGTACTGAGAGGATGAGACAGTCCACATGTTACGGCTGAACATGTGTCTCATCAGAGAGTGATGGACTCTCAGGTGGTTGTGGTTTCGCTACCTGTGTGCGGGACAGCAGGGACTTCTAAGGTAATCGGTTCATGCGGCATTATGTCTTTAGCGGTATAGGGAGTAGCCTTGGTCGCATTGCTTGAGGTGTCGGTTGTTTTAGGCTAATGTTTAGACTAGTCTCCGAACTTAGCGACCTAGTACTGCTGGCAAGCGTTTGAGGTGTTGGACCTTCAACTGCGTTAAATTAGTTGCATTAAAGTTGAAGGCACTAGTATCCAAGCTTAGCCGGTTTTCAACGAGGGCCGTCTTGCCGTCTTGCCCACTTTGCATGTTCCTATGTATTATCTAGGAGCAGCCCGGGCTTGACGGTCCCTTCCATGTGGAGAAACATGTGTAATGAGGAAGTTCATAGTGTCTGGGAAAGAGCCGAAAGACCCTAGTACGTACTTGCAGTGGCGCGACGCCTTGGGGTAAGGACTTCCGCCCTGTGCTGCTGTAACTAAGTCAATTAGTGGCCTAGTTTGAGTACCGGATTCTACGACCGTACCAAGCCCCCGGGGGTAGGTTTGTCAGCAACCGTTTGAGGTGTCGGACCTCCTTCAGGGAGGCACTAGTATTCGAGCTAATTTGGCGTTCTGATGGCTGGTGGGGACTAATCGCCCCTCAGACCCCCCGTTGCGGTCGTAACTATGGCTTAAAATGAACACTATTAACAACTATGGCTTAAAGTGTTAAAAAACCATAAAGCACCGTACCCAGAATATCTTTTTGCATGAAAAACAGTATTAAAAACCCCAATGAAACTGATAGCACAAGTGCGAATCAAGTTTTCTAATCTCTATTTAGCTTTTCGCATTATTTTTTATCGTTGTAGTGCGGAGAATATTCGGGTCGGCTCTTCCCGTGTCGACATCCATACAGAATTGTTCAGCAAAAAAATATGATTAATGGTTGATATATCCTGCCATGTCTTCACATGAATTTAATTCAATAAGACTTTTAGTTCTTGGTAATAAAGCCGTCAAAAGGAATATTTCAGCAAACAGTGAAATTCGAACTTTTAGAGAAAAATATTTCGCTGGGAATTTGATAATTTAGTCGATAGGAAATTGTTTTTGAACGAGTTGGGGGAAAAATAACGTTTTTCGTCATATCCACATTAAAAAGTCACCTAATATTTTTACGTTGGTAGATAAGCTATGCAGCTTCTAGACCAGTAGTTAAGCTATGCAGCTTCTAGACTAGTAGTTCGGAATATTTGACATGCGTGACATTTGACGTAGGTGTACAATGTTTATTTTTAAAGCACTGCGACCGCTTAGCTTTCTTAATCAACCACCCAGTACAAGGAAAGTACCTACATAAAAAAACTAACATAAAAATGGTTTCCAGTCATGACTTAATGGGATATTTACATTTTTATCCATTTAATACTCTCCAACTATAATTGTCAAGTCCTCCACTCCGACAACCACACGTTTGGGATAAAAAGACTCTTCAACAACAAATGTAATTTGTTGAAGTTAAGTTTTATACTCGAAACAATTACTGAATTAAAAAAAAGTAGAACTGTCACTTAGATAAAGTGTGAAATTAATAAAAAATTCCACTATAAATGTTAATGGCCTGGTCGGAAAACAGTTTAGAAATAATTTTTGGTTGAAACATTCATTCAAAAATTTAAATTGGGAACTTTCCAGAAGAATGCCTTAACGAATTGAAACACATACTACATAATCGAGGGAAAATCGAGATTGTTGATATTATTGACTTTTGAAAAATAAGTGAGATCAATGCAAATGAAAAGTTAAAAAAAATTGGTCAAATTACAATCTGCAATAAATAAAATCTATACACTGCTTTCGATTTAAATATTATTGGTATTTAACAATGGCGGTTGAAATGAAGGGCACTAAACATACGCCTATCTCTGACTGCGCACAATTATTCTTCTCTCTTTCTCAGGTAGTTCTCCTAATATTTTCTTTGTCGTACTTGTGTAGTCCATTTGGTGGATGCTGTATCTTTTGGGGGGTACCTACGTTCCTCCAAAAACTATTTGTCTTCAATAATCTATTGACCCGTTTAATAAAATGTCTTGGACCAGAGTCTGCAGTAAAGATTTTTGTCCTATAATCCCATTTTTTACCTGTGAGGAACCTCCAATTTTAGGCGAACCCAATAACTTGGTAACAGGTTACCAGGACAACCACTTTTCAACAATTCGCAAAAACTGGACAGACTGGTCTCTATAAAAAACGTTTTTGCGACTTAGGTATAGTTTGGCAAGTTTATCTGAAGCTACGGGGCATCGGTAAGAGGCGAGGAAACATGGCGCATCTGTCATAAGCGCACAAATGGCGTACGGTACCTATTTTACCAAATTAAACTGAAATTACAAAGGTCACTGACAATACCAACGCCATATATATCAATATCAGTCAATTGATGAAGTGAGAGGGAAGAACAGACGCACGCGCCCTGCCAATAAGAAGTCAGCGGGTCAGTCCCTTTCGATAAAAATCACCAATTATGTAATTCGAAGGATGTGGTGATTATCACAAATTGAAAAAATAATGTTAATAGAAAAAATCCAAGGAATCAAGCACATTAAAGAATTAACGTTTAATCATATTGTTAATATTGTTAATAATAAAAAGCTCCTTTTCCAATTAGTATCACTACATACTTAGCACTTTAGCTTTTTCATAGTTAAACGTGGCAATATCGAATGTTCTCGACTGCATTTCTTTCACGGCTTCAGATAAACTTGTCAAAGTATAAGAACCCATTTTTTTAAATTATATATTTTCGGTGACTTTACTTGATGCTTCATCAAAATGTTTATTTCCATCACATAAACGGTCTCTCACGTACCATGACCCAAGTACCACTGGATGTCACTTATGAACTAGATCTAGCTGATGCTTCTTCTTATCTTTCTCTCTACAACGTCTCTCGGGAGTCAGGATTTAGTCTTGTAGCAATGCATTGTACAACGATTTAAAAATGTTTGCGTTTGCATTAGAAAAGTGTGGTGAATTGATAGTAATTTTTTTGGAATTTTTCTGTATTATAAAGTGGAAATAATTGAAGTATTGATGTGTGATATGAAATGGATCTTTGTCAAAGAAATAAAATTGAATATGAAATTAGAATGAACTCTTCAATATTTCATCTAAGACACTTCACATACTGAAAAATTGGAGAGAAATTGGATTTGAACTCGATCCGAATGCTTTTGATACGAAAACAAAGCCTCCTAAATTATAAACAAGATTTTTATCGACGCCGCTTGGGTAATAATACAGAAAATACGTTTACGAAAAAAAAATACACAGTCGCTAAAAAACGAAGCTGGAAATCCACTCTAGATTCGAAAGAATATTTTCTATATAGGTTTGTTGCAAGTAAGGAAAGTTTTCAAAATTAATTTCACATTCAAATATTCAATAGTCTAAAAGCTTTTAAAAGTACAGCATTCACCGTTTTTCATGTAATCTTATTACGAATTTCAGAAAGGATATTTTAAAATATTATACAGGTTGCAAAAAAAGTCTTATCGAGACCTACGATTTACACAAGTACGACAAGGGAAATATGACAAAAATTACTTGAAAGAAAGAGAAGAATAATTGTGCGCAGTCAGCGTTGGGCGTGTCAGATTTTATTATCCCCACCATGGGGACGCCACAATGAATAAATTAACTATTGTATCAGCTGAATAACCTCCAAAATATCATATTATAATTTGCACTTTTTCGCAGGTTGAGTATGTTATTAAAGGCATTGTAAATGTTTCATTTTTAAATACAATGGCATGCGCTACCAACGTGGTCAACGTTTGTAGCGAAAACTTGAAGGAATAAAAGTTTAAATGTGAATATCTTCTGTAAGTTCCTTGTGGCATTACTTATTCTTTTTTCTTATTCTTTTGGGAATCAAACCACAATAATGTTATTTCATTTCGACGTTTCAGTAGCGTTCCAGCTACCGTTGTCAAGATTAACTAGCAATAAAATGAATTATTATTATTGTGGTTTGATTCCCAAAAGAATAAGAAAAAAGTTTAAATGTGAACTCTCTCTGTAAAGGACAATGTTGCCGGATGGAAGTGTTTAGTTTTACCTAAAAGTGCATGAGCTCGAAAAAAGTTAACGATAACGAGACAAAAATATCATTTGTACAATTTAATCTGCGCTTCTGGCAACAGCGGGGCACTGAACACATGTCCAGCCTTTTTGGTAGAAGGAACTAAACACACCCATTACTGACTACACACAATTATTCTTCTCTCTCTCTTTCAAGTAGTTTTTTCCGTATTTTCCTTTTCGTACTTGTGTAAATTGTATGTCTGTATAATCGTATGTCTGTATAAACCAAAAGATAAGTGCTTTTAATTGAAGATAACTGATGAGGTCTTCTGATGTTCTGTGTGTAATAGACATTTTTTTATTTCACTGAAATTATAATCTTGACATAGCAACTAGATCATCCACCGTTGGACTTTTTCATATTTCCAAATTTAAAGAAGTTAGAAGGGTTTGAAATTGATAATATTTAAGCGCGCGCGAAAATACCAGTTCAAAATAACCTAGTGCGGTGACGTCATAGAACAGTAATAATACTGTATTGTTTCAAGACCATGGGATCAAATACTTACATACAAGAGAAGCTAATATAATTTATTTAGCTGATTGATTTTACTTTTCTGATTTATTCATATCTTCGTTTAGTATTTAACAAATAAAACAAAAAAACATGAGGCTACAAGGAGATTCGAGCTTGCGATCTGCCTTTACTACAAAATCACTTTAATCAACTAATCCACGGCGCCAGCTATCTACTGTTGTGTCAATATCGAACTAAAAACGTGATTTTTGAATATTTATCTCATTCTGTTTGCAGTATTTGTTGTTATAGTAGCAACCTAAATACATAATCTGTGAAAATTTCAACCTTCTGACTATAACGGTTCATATACAAAATATTTTTTAGACGACGCCATCTGAAAGCTGCTCGTTCTGTATTCATTTACATACCGAATGTGTTCCATGTAGTGAAAGTGACAGTCCGTACTGCAAAACACTTTCGGGACGCTTTCGGGACGCTTTCGGGACGATTTAATCAACGAACCAGGAGAGGTTCATTTTGTGGTTGTTTTATTTTTATTTTTAAGTCTTATTTTATTTAATTTATAAGATAGTACAAGATAATGTGCAAATAATTAATAAATTAATATTGACATTGCAAATATCATTCAAGTACATTATATTGTTCAATAAATAAAATATTTATAATTCCCTATTATTTATTTTCTTTCCTCAGTGTAATTGAAAAAGTTTTAGATCTTATATGCGTCGTCTAAAAAGGTTGTGTACGCCGCGGCTGAAATACTACTTTGTTGAACGAGTCTCTCAAAAATTGCAAGACGAGCGAAGCGAGGCGAGCAACAGACGAGGCACTTTCAGTCCTTGGCATACAAATAACTATTTCAAAGCTCTTGTAAAAAGCTTGGTATAACATATTTATTCATCGATATCTATTGATAAGGTTACAAGATTCACCCATCTCTATACAAAATAACCGGTCCGTCTGAAAGAGAATCTCCTGTACCGAGAATGACATTGCGACATTAAAGAAGGAAAAAGCTTCATGTAAGTAAAAACTTTTTGGTAGATAAATCGCTGAAGTGAACAATGGTGCAGAGCCAGGAAAGAATTTTCAAACTTGAGAAAAGTTTTCTTTTTACTTTGTTAGATGAAGTGTGTAACGCGGCAGTATCATGTCGCGTTGGCAGTTCTTTGAAATTGTAACTCGATACGCGAAACACTCACCATGTTTTCGAATCTGAAAAGACGCCAGAGGCTTGATGAAAAGTTAAGATTGGATTACGAGTAATTGAATTGGATCATTTTTGGTTAATGTAGGTACACACAAAGCCGACTCTAT
>CAJUYI010005322.1:0-16006 GCA_910591695.1 Galerucella pusilla
GAAAAGTTTTTTTGATTAGATCATTTGGTGTTTCATTTTTATTCAGAGTTGTGAGAGATGTGTTGATATGAGGAATGTTTTTCGTCCATGGGGGCATCAAGGGAAAAGGTAGAGGAAATGTTTGAGAAATATCAATTTTGATTGGCATTGTCTTCAGTAGTATAGGTAAGGGTCTTATTGTTGCGGGTGTTGTATTCTGTAAGTTATCATTGTTAAACAAGCTGTATACAGGGTTAAGAGGATTGGAAGATACCGAGATAACATAGTTATCACTTCAAATCGACAACTTCGATCATATTTTTACGGAAAAACGTATATTGAAATTATGAAATACGTAATTCCAATTCTTCAACAGAATCATTACTCAATTGAAGTTTTTGTAGAAAAAAATGTTTCTTTTTTGCTTTTTTTAACGATGTGTTCATATTGAAATCATTTCAATTATTCAACTATAACATCTAAACATAACTTTCGATTGAATTGATAGTGGTATGTTTGGAGTATACGGACAAAAACCAACGATAAAATGCAATACGAAGGTTCTCTCACTTTCAATAAAGGAAAAAGAAGAATACTGAATTCGATAATTTTTCACATTCATAAGTCTTAATTCATTCAAAAGAAAAAAAATTTATTCGGGAGCTTTGGATCGTTCCATATTATGTTACCGCGAAAGACCGAAATCTGGTGAATGTCGAGATACACCGGTGAATGTCAACATTCTCAACGTTGCTTGACGTATGTACGAGATATTGTTGAAATTTCATCATTTTTAACTTACACGGCGATTGTCGACATTCAGGATGCACTCATGGTGTATGTTAAAAAGAATTTTTTTTTGAAATAAAAACAAAAAAAATCCATAGGTCTTTATTTATTAAAATAATATGGGAAAAGGACTCTGTTGAACTCAAACAAACAGTAGAACATAAAAATATAAAATCGAATATGAAAAATAAAAACAATATCTTATTCATTGCAACAACTTAATCTACCGTGGCACTGCGAATTGCACAAAAGTTTTTTGTTTTTACAGCTGCATTTAGTCGTGGAACACCTCATTTTGCAGTTAAAACGTGTATAGCCTTGCCCTCCACTTTTTGGATTAGCAGAAGCTGCTTCTCTTAGCGACATTTCTTTTGTTGAAACTTCGTCTATGGAGAATAACTTTTTTTCACAAATTACGAACTGATTACGGGTGAAAAGCTGCTTCATGGTACCATTTTTGTTAGCTAATCTATGAAAGTCTGAATCCTCTTTTCCAACAACAACCGCTAACACATTACGAGGATCTGTACGACCACGGTCGACATCAGGGACTTGAATTCTTACGGTATCACCAATTTGGGCAGGAGGAAACTTTTGTTTGAGGTTCGCAACATTTTTGTTGCGTGAAGTAGAGGATTCTTTTTGCAGCTACTCGTTTTAAAGAAATTAGCTCGTGTTGTTCAGCCAGTGCTTGAGATGAAGATGTGTCAGGTTGCGGGTCATTCAGTGCTTGAGATGAAGACGTTGCGGATCAGATCCAATGGTATTTTCATTATCCATGTCTGTTTCATCATGAAGCTTCTAGCTGTTCTTCGGTCTCAATGTATGAAATTTGCCCGCGAGGGAGTGATGTTATACCCCTTTTTTGTTTAACGCCAAACAGGGCTTCAGAAGAACTCTGGTGTATTCCTTTGTGATAAGTTGTGTTTTGGGCGAATTGGACAAACGACAAACCTTCTGACCACTTGTTTGAATCATTGTCTTACATCCAAGCAGTAAACATATTTTGTATGTCCTGATTGGCTTTTTCAACTGAGACTTGTGTTTGACTGTGACGAGGCTTTCCGTGCACTTTTTTAACATCTTTCCACATAGCGCATAGTTCAGATATGACTCGATTACTGAACTCTCTGCCATTATCCGAATGCAATATAGCGGGAGCACCAAATGTTAAAAAAATTTGGAGAAGGTGATATGCTACTTCTTCCGATCTCTTGCTTTTTGAAGGTCGTAACTGGACAAATTTGGTTAAATGATCTTGATATACCATTAAAAACTTGTAATCGCCATCCCTGTGTGATTGTAAGTCTATCAAGTCGACTTGACATCTAGAGTTCAATTCGGAGCTGAGCATTGGTTTCACAACAATACCTTTTTAGGCGCACTATGTTCCATTTGACATTGTTCACACAAATTTAAATACAACATCACAACTTCATAGGTAATATTTTTGTATATAACTTGCAATTCTTCAAGCATTCGTGTTCATCCTTCATGGCCTGTTCTTATGTGGGTTTCAGAAAGTATTGGAAACAACCTATCATAAGTGACATAATACTGGATATTTATTTCTCCTGATTTTAATGGCACAATTAACTTTTCTAGTCCAAAGGTGTACTACACTAATTTTTAATGAGAACATTAAATTAGGTTAGGGAGCGCTGTCAAACGTTCCGTTCGACTGACGAAGACAAAGCTAACTGAAACAAGGGGCTGGAACCGTCTAAAAACTTGTCGCGACCTGCAGTGTCCGAGTTTCACCGGACCTCATTTGTGTTTGTCGACATATACCGGTGAAAGTCTGAATGGATAATAGAATTGAGAAATGTTCAGACTTTCATCAAGGCATTTGACATTTGTCGACATCCACCGGCATTGTTGTTGACATTCACTACTTTCGGTCTTTCACGGTAACATATACACTGTGTTGTTCATAATATGCCACATAGGGATTCCTGTGCAAAACTGTCAAACGCGAGCTTAATCTTCTACCAAATGGCGTTTATGAAAAAGAATAACAAATTTGGAAAGGTCATTGAAAAATAAGTTCAAATGCACTTTCAATTTGCACAAATTCGCTTTGGTTCGATTGGAAAAATGGATAGTTATGTTAAAAAGAGTCAAGTCAATTTTCATACCAATTTTCAGCAATGATACTAAATGTGGGGTGCGCTTAACTGGAAAATTTCCGCTTTCCGAGATTCGATTTTTCATTTTAAAATGAAAGGAGATCCACATAAACGTACCCGCAATCAATGACCGACCGCATAAAAGATTCGTTGAACCAGTTCAAGGATCAACTTGCCAATACATATTTTATTAGATACACAATTTTAAATATTCATACCACGTTCACGCCGGTCCTGTGAACATTGAATGGTTTTGTACCAAAGCAATTGAGGGCTTGATACTATAATTAATAGGGCTATCCCTTTGGGAGAATGTAATCGAGATATTTCAGGCGATAAGATAATGCTTACGTCGAATGAATTGTAAAATATTGGAAAGCTACTTGATCAGGATCGTATTTTTCAATATTAATGTATTTTATGTTAGCGGCCCAATCTTATGTCAGGGAAATTTTGTTATCATCAAGTAACCATGTGTGTTCGATCCGATATGATGGATCTCTTCTTCGAAAGCTCTTATGGAGGAAGTTGAGGTTTAGGACTGTACAATTTACCCAAAAATCCTGTTTAGAATCGGGTTTCAATTGAGAAGTTGCTAAATTACCGACAATACAAAAAAAAGGACCGGTAAACAAATAGAGATTCACTCACCTCAGCAGATATCTCGTCGGCACACACCGTCGGAGAGCTCTCTCCAACGCAGCTTCCAGTACCATCACTTGCAGTCTATTTTTTGTAACGCAAAGAACTCACATGTAGAAATGAAAAATCATAAAAACTGACTCGTGTCCAAATGAGTGCTGTCGATAGAATGAATCGTAAAATTGTTGTAAATCTCTAATTAAACGCGAGCATAAAATAACCACCACGAGTACAAAAGCTTGTTTGTAAATTGCTTTAACTCGAATAAACTGAACGGACTATCCATTTTACTTGGATTGAATCATAAAGAAGTCGATTGGCCTGGATGGCATTACCATAGGATCGTTTGTACATATGCTACATCTATATTTTAGTTCAAAATACATAGTCTTCTGAGAAGGTCTATAATTAGTGTCGAAGCTAGATCCTCAACCTAACTAATATACTTGTCTCAGATATTCACTGCGTTGGTGGACAATCACTTAACAATAGATGTCAAGATAATAGATTGAGGAAACTGTAATTGAGCAATTACAAAGCAATTGTGGATACTGTGCTTCGCCCTCTCATCTGCATCATCGCAGAGACTGTCACTGACCAATTGTCCCATATCACAAATATGATATCTGAGTCACAGTAAGTGTCCAGTTGAAATTTCTGTGATAACTTTGGGATCAAAATTTTGAGTAATATAGAGTAGTGATCCGATAGTCGTGATAACCTTTTTGCTTGTCTAAGGCCCAATACTTATTTAGCAGGCTGCACTTCTTCTCTTTCTAAATGTTCAAACTTCTGTCAAGATTGACTTCGGGTCCTGCGGAAGCAGTACACATTTCTTATTTTGCGAAATCATTAGCAAGCTCATTTCCGAAAATTCCTCCATGTCCTAACGGAGTTGCTTTATCATGTGTAGCCAATTGTTCAAATATTTTTTTTGCAGTTCAAGGCTCATAAGTTGTAGATTTCCAAACCGTTTATGCTTCCTAGCTGTTATACTGAATAAAAATGTTCTGCTGAGTTGGGGGCGTTTTTAAAGCACTTCTCAACACAAAAATCCATTGCTTTCGCCTGAAATATTGTTGAAGTATTTTTTATGGCTGTTGACATCCTGGAATTTTAAGTTGTTACTCACTCTCCCACTTATTTCTCCATGTTTGATTCATCATTATGAGTGAGGTTTTTCCCGTAGTTGGAGAGGTTTCGATTCGACTGGGTTCGAAAGATGTACTGTTAGATCGCTAGGGTTCAGACTGAGTAAGCTATCCACTGTACAATAAGATGTGATGAAAAGGAAGAGCATGCCCTCCATACCCTTCCACGATCTCATTTCATTCCTGTATTTTTGCATCTCTGTTTTGGTCCTTTATTGTGCCGCTCCATAACAAAGAACAGCACAGATAGTGTATAATTGGTCTAGAAAACATATTTGTATTCTGTGTAAAATTTAATTTTCAAAAATCGTAGAGCGCTTTCGGCTGTTAAGCCATCTTCAGTGCTATACCTGCAAGTAAGTGATAAAAGTTGAAAAATGTAAAATAAGAAGTAGGTAAATAATCACTTACTCGTCAGGTATTTGTTACAAGAAACTTTTCGACAACACATTGACGTCACAAAGTAAAATATCTTCAGTTAACATTAAATTAAAAATAATCCCCTGATTAGGGTGAATAATATTTAGATTTTGAACATTTTTAAATTTGTTTAAATTGTCTTCAACTGATACACGAACACGTGTTAGTCGAACGGAAGTTGAAGTGACACTCCTTCAATTTTAATTAACGAATGACAAATGACAATCCAAGTGAACACAGAACTCAAGCCATCCAACATGAGTATGAAAATGACATTGTAAAATTTTGTGTAATGTAAACATTAAAGAACCCATTTAAATTTGCAAAAATTGTTTTAAATGAAGTGATTCAGTAATGTCCCAAAACAAATATGTGAATTTTCTAAATAGAATTATAAATAAATAATTTGATATTAAGGTCTAATGAGAACCCATCAATTTATAAGATGCTGATGCTTGATGGGTTCTCATTAGACCTTAATATCAAATTATTTATTTATAATTTCATCTCAGCGGCGGAGCGAACCGCCATACTTCAGGTTTAACTATCAACTAATACCGTGCACTACCATGTTAGCCATCACCTAATCGATTTAGATCATCCGAAAGTGGTATGAGAAGGAAGTTCGACTTTTTTATATGTACATAACCATTTTTTCATTGAACCAGAACGAATTTGAGAGAATTGGAAGTGCATTTGAACTCATTTTTCAACGACCTTTTCATATCTGTTATTTTTTCATGAATGCTATTTGGTGAAAAAGTAAGCTAGCGTTTGACAGCTTAGTACAGGAATATCTATGTCGCATCTTATAAATAACACAGTGTATATTATGTATTGATTATGATTTTAGTGCCTCACTACAACTACAACTGCTTTGCTCAGGGACATGACATTAACAGTTATAAGTTGAACGGAGTTGGGATATCTTCACGATATAACCAAGCATTTTGGTTTCCGTGCTTTGGAGGGTTGGATGAGGGAGGCTGGAAGTGATTCACCCCTAATCTCTCATACAAGTCTCCGTAGAGGGGTTGTCCTACCCGACACGGCGCGTCCGAATGGTTGATACGGTGTCTCCAGAGGGAGTGGGAGGTCAAGGAACTCGTGCTCTTCAAGCTGTAAGGGCGTCATGACCGACCAACCCTCGGGATTAGCAATAAATGGAGCTCCAGTATGGGAACCCGAATAGTCGCTCGCGGATCAAAGGGAATAGAGTAGTAAACCTCTATAAAAAACCAGCAGTATAGGGGAGACAGCTTTGTTGTGTGATTGTAGGCAGCGGAGTCCACTGCGTATGTATGGAGTATGGAGTATGGAGTATGGAGTATGGAGTATGCAAGGAAAGTGGAACAGGAAGCAGTGGAGGAAAAGAGAGAAATAAATGGAATTTATGGGAAATCGAGTCTGCTGAAACAAACACCTGATAAGGCGGGAGAGACAAGTGAGTGGAGCAATACTGGGGTGGAAAGAAAGAAGGTATCACCTTGAGAGAATAAGGAGCAGAAGAGGAAACATAAGGAGAAAAGAAATGTGGAAGTGAAAAGTGAAAAAGAGGAAGAGAGGGAGAGTGTAGAGAGGGAGAGTGTAGAGAGATTGAAGGAGATGTTGACGCGACTGGAGAAGAGGGTGGAAAGGCTGGGGGAGCAGAAGTCGGTGGCAGAGGGGCGGGTCAGGGAATTAGAGGAGATTGAGGAGAGGGGAAAGTAGGAAGGAGATAATGCAAACTCGATGGGAGGAGGGGCAGAGACTGGGATGGATGGAAGTAGATTAGAGATGAGGACTGGAAGGATGAAAAGAGGAAGGAAATAGAGGTGAAGGTGGGATATCAAATGTTGGGGGATGAGAAGATGAAAGTGGTATAAGTGACTTGGGAAGACAGTGGAATGGAGAAGGGGATATAGGATATGTTTAGTGAAAGGTAACCGATGCTAGGAGGAAAAGGAGTGGAAATGAAGTGGGTTGAGGAGGTACGCACTACGGAAAGAAAAGGTACAAGGGTGGATGCGGAGGAGTTGATCTATCGGATGGATGGTGATTGTAGAAATGCGAGGAAGGTGTTTGATATGATAAGTCGACTGTTTGAGGAAGTGGGGAGCAAGGTCAGCGTTGGGCTACACAGGCTTGAGCATGCGGCGGAGATTTTTTTTTCGGGTCCTTAACCAGTACGCAGGAAGTGTTGGACTCATCCCCACGGGAATGCCTACTAACCAAACCAGGTAGCGGAGTGTATGTAATGCCAAGAGAGTGGTAAATATATGGCAATGCTGCCTTTGTAAAAGCGTGGAGCACATGGCCAGAGACTGTCGGCAGGCACTTCCTTTGAAGGGTATGTGGGAAAAGAGGACACAAGCCAGGGGATACAGAATGTAGTAGGTGAAGGGAGGGAGTGGATGGAGACGGAGAGGAAAAACATGGGAGTTACCCTCTGGACCTCTCAGAGGGTACGAGTCTTTCCAAGTAGGAGGAAGGAGACTGCGGGAAGGAAAAATGTAGAGGATGGATGGTGGGTGTTACAGATTAATCTAGTGGAGAACATGATTAGAAAAGAGAAGTCATATGAGATGTGAGAGTGATTGAACGGAGAAGATGACGAAGAGCGCATGAGGGACCGCCGCCCGCCCTGAAGTATGCTAGGGTAGTGATTCCGAGGCAGGAGCAACGGCGAGCTTGAGGTGGGTTTGGTTAGTGGACACTCCCTTGGGGATGAGTCCAACACTGTCTGGGTACTGGTTTGGACCCATTCGAACATGAGTTTCCCATCTCAGCCGGAAAAAAAAGCATTTTGGTTTCTAATTGGAAGGAACAATATCACTTGTATACCGGCTTTAGCGTGTTTGCGTCTTATCAGTACTAGGTGGATACCATTCGTCCAGAAACTGTGAGAGCATAATTCTGGACTGGAGATAACGCTGAAATTACATCAATATATTTACCTTAGTGAATGATGTTTGTTTCTTCAGTGAAATCTCGTTTTCTGACAGCAGCATCCCTTCCAATAACTCCAGCAGAACAAATTTTTGGTAAGGAGTGCATATCATTTGTTTCCCAATGATCTTGTGAATTGGTATTCAATTACGCCATATTTCAGAGTATTCCTACATTTTTTTGGATCATAAGACCACTTAATCATTTTAGAACAAATCTTGGGTGGATAGGGACTGTGTTTCTCCTTCTGTTGGACCTTTCTCCATGACATTTTGTCTCGATAGCCCCAAGCTATCCATGCGTTTCCACTTCATCAAAGTTCTTTTGATTTTGGATAAGTTCAAGTTCAAGATTCAAGTTATCAATACTGGAGTTTGTTGGAAGAATAGCTGCTTATTTATTTTTCGATTCTGTGGAATCACGTATTATATTTTCGGAAAAGGGGTGAATTGTTACTGATCGGGTATTTGACTCGTCATATTGGGTGACTATCTCAGCTTTCAGCGAGTGGTTTGCGAGAATAATTATGCTTACACCACTTTTGCAGTTCTTCCGCATTATATTGTTGGTAACCACTAATTGCATTGCATTGCATACAAGCTGAGTTCAGCGTCTTTTCTCTCTGCGAGTATTCCTGGTGAAACTTCCCTGTTCAATCAACCACTTCTTGAAACTCCCGTTTCTCCATCCTATCCAAAAGTCACGTGAGCTTTTCAATGAAAACTTGCCAAGTTAGCTTTCCATGATGTTTTATCTCAACCTGTCGTCAATTGCACAACTAATGGAAAAATGTTCGTGACTATATATTGAAAACAATATTTATTGAAGCAGGCTTAAACATTGACACTTGTCAAGAATGACACTGGAGCAAGTAACGCCTGTCACCCTACCGGTTTATCTGCTTTTCCATTTCCCTTCATTCCAGTGTGTCCTGGATCCCAAATTGAATATGTTCTCGCGTAGCTCATGGAGTTTCCTTAGACATTTCCTTGCCATTTATAAACCGCTTTCACAAAAACTCAGTGCTTCAATGGCTCAGTTGTGTATACACAAAACAAACGAACTTTGTTCCTGTATTCCACAATTTTTCGCATTTATGATTGGAGATGGTGGCCTTCGAATTTAAACTCTTTGGCTCCAATCAAATTATTGATGCTGAAATCACATCATGACGAATTGATTTTGAAATGCACTCGACTTTTAGATGCAATCGAAATTTTATGAGGTCTTGATTTGAATGAGTATGAGAAGTGAATTTATCGATACTTTCGGGAAAGTATACTTTCGAAATCAAGTGTTCGTTTATGAGTAAATAATGCAAGGCATTGCAAATTTTTATATTTAGAGTACAAAAATAAGTTATCCTCCATTTCACAGTCGGCTTAGTATTTTTCTTTCATTATAATAATTTTCATTGAAATATGCACACTTATTTATCAATTAATTGCAGCTACCTCATAAAAAGTAAGAGGGTAAGTTGTGAACCGTCGTTAGCGATACTTTACACTGAACACTGTTACTTTTCACTATCATCACGCCAACACTAAAACACATTTCTTTCCCTACCTGACCATACCATCACTCTCTGAGTAAGATAGCTTTGTTATCGAAAATCACGTTAGATAGTGTAAAGTTCTAGTGTTGGTGTTCAGTGCCAATCATGTAAGTTGAAAATAAAGCACAAAAACGAGGATAAATCAGTATGTCTGGCATCATCGATTTTCAAACGACAAGTAAGAACGCCCACGTGATTTAGGAGAGAGCACTTGATTAATTAGAAATTCAGGGCACCGATATAACTCTCTCTTCCTCCCGAATCATTCCATTGAAATATCCAGTTCCTATTGGATTATATTTTATACAGGGGAATTTCTCTATATTACTACGCGAAAACAATTTTAATGAATAATCCAAATAAGACAAGCAAGTCTAATTGAGTTAATTAAATTAGCGTCATTGACCAAAATCAAGTGATCTATATAGTAGAGGATCCGAAGCAAGATCGTCCTTCGCCGATTTGTTTACCGGATGAAAATGACATATTATCGAAGGAAATATGTTTAAGAACATAATTTGATATGGCAACCCTTTGGGAAATGGTCAAGGCTATGATTAATTAAAATTATAAAAAATTATTATTTTTTGAAAAGTTCACCGGCGTGTCTACTAAATAAAACCAATTTCAGTGGAAAGTTTATAATGCACACAATATGCAACACCTCAGTTGCCTCCCCTTTTCTGGTCCCTATTACCTGGCAGCCGCGTCCGAACAGGTAAGTTGGAATTAGTAATAGCACTCTTCTGTCTACCAATCGGAACCAATTTTAAAATAAAGATAATTAAATTACAAATAACGTAGTATTAGGTTGCTTGAGAAAGTATGGTCATAGATAGTGGTTGTAAGACTTTTAAGTTGAAAAAACGGAGCGAGTAATACTGTGAGACAGAGAGACATTGCGCGCACTATTCCCTACTATAGAAAAGGACACAATACTACACTGTGCGCACAGGCACTGTAAACTATAAAAGAGCGCGTTTACTATAGTTTACTATAGAGCAGTGTTTTGTGTAGTTAGTTTGTAAACTGGAGTATTATAAAAATAAATTAAAGATAAAAAGGATGAATTAAAAAAAATTATGAATATATGTTTAGCAGGAAAATAGGAAATTTTTTATTAAACAATAAATACATTAAAGTAAATGATGATATAAAACATAGTAATGAATAATTATTATTCAGAATCAGAGTCGCCGGAAGTTGTATGGTTTTCCAGGTCTGCGGAAGATTCGTCGTTTTCTATTTCCGTCATTTCTAAAATATCATTAATTTTTGATGGTGTCTTGTCTCCATCATATCCTTTCGGTTTTAAATAACAATCTAGGAACCAGCCACAATTTTTTGGGTCTAATTTTACACAATCTGGGTCAGTTGCATGTAACCACATTGAATTGACAAAAATAGTGCGTAAAATTTTTTGTTTGAGTGATTCCCAGCATGGTGGTATTGTGTTCGAGTCAAAACTTTTAACTTTTCTAAGGAAATTTTCATTATCTTTTTTCGCAGAAAAAGTTTTAACAAATATTTGATATCTGGCGTCATTTACTTTGTTACAATTTTTAATACCATACATGGCGGAGGTAAATTCTTGAATTACTTTCATTTTTTCGTCAATAGAAATGTCAGTTTCATTAGTTGACGAAGAAAAATTATTTTGATACGTTTGATTTTTCGAAAATAGCTTGAATGGTCTTAGCTTTCCTTTGTTGTAAAAAGCTGCGGTGTAATCGGAACCAGTGTATGCATGGAAAGCAGGTAGACCTAGACGCAGATCGGATCCCAATTTCGATGCCAATTCCGTACAATTTTTGCAATTAAGATCATTACTATTCTATTTTTTGCCAATGAACTTGCATGACAAATTTGATGGTTTTGAATTTTATGCATATTGCCCAGTAGAATTATCAAAACATCTGTTTCTGCTGATTTGATTAAAATGTTTGAACCTGCTGCTGTCTTATAAGCGTGAAAAGTGAAAAATCATTCTTGTGTCCGCTTCTTCGTGAAAACATCCCTAATCATTTTCTCAAATTTTTAATACCCGATTTTGTTGAGTGTGATACGAATAGCAACGTTCTTACACTATCAAAATTTTTTTTTGTCTTTGATTATCACTGCTCTATAGTAAATTTATCCATCCTTGTTATTACTGCGTGTATAAAACCTGCGCGCTCTTTTATAGTTTACAGCACAGCTGTAGTATTGTGTCATTTTCTATAGTAGGGAATAGTGCGCGCAATGTCTCTCTATCTCACAGTATTACTCGCTCCGTTTTTTCAACTTAAAAGTCTCACAACCACTATCTATGACCATATTTTCTCAAGCAACCTAATACTACGTTATTTGTAATTTAATTATCTTTATTATAAAATTGGTTTTGATTGGTAGACAGAAGAGTGCTATCACTAATTCCAACTTACCTGTTTGGACGCGGCTGCCAGGTGATAGGGACCAGAAAAGGGGAGGCAACTGAGGTGTTGCATATTGTGTGCATTATAAACTTTCCACTGAAATTGGTTTTATTTGGTAGACACGCCGGTAAACTTTTCAAAAAATAATAATTTTTTATAATTTTAATTAATCATAGCCTTGACCATTTCCCAAAGGGTTGCCATATCAAATTATGTTCTTAAACATATTTCCTTCGATAATATGTCATTTTCATCCGGTAAAGAAATCGGTGAAGGACGATCTTGCTTCGGATCTTAGACTAATATAATTAAAGTAGAATAAAATCTCATTAAGTATGGAAAATATGAATTGAAATCTTTATATGCAACCTCTAATGACATGTAATAAACCTAATATCATAATAAACAGCTTATCAAGGATAGAGAGAATCAAATAAATTTTTGATATAATTTTGATAGGTTATTCCGTTATTACTTTGGCCACATATACCGGAAGCCAGTGACTGATTTTGTTGCCAGAAAATGGAAGAATATTTTCCGCATCTCATCTTGTTATTTGTAATACAATAGGGTTCAATATGGCATGCAATCGTGAACATACATTTTTCCTCTGTAACAGTTAAGTGTACCTTTGCTTGGATTGATTTGGAATCACAAGATATTGTGTTGAATGTAATAAAAAAAATATAAGAAACTTTCCTCACTAGCTTTAATGAGAAATGCATGTTAGTTTACATACATTGACGTGAAATTTGGAAATATAGAAAAACCCTTTTTTTAACAACGCTTTTTGTGCCCATTCACCTACTCCACACTGCATTATTACGCCTTCACTAAGTTCAAAGTACCTAGATCATGGAAGTAGGCATTTTTACATCATAGAAGAACACTAGAATTCCCAAAAATCTGAGTTCGGCTATGGAGTGAAGAGGATGCGTAAATCGGTGAAATATACCTTTTTATATTGAATATTTTATAATTTTATATCAACCCTCCAGAAGGCAAGCACTGGAAAATCGAGCCGTGAAATCTGTCACTGGCTACCGATCTAATAATATCTGATTCAAATGTAACCTACTGGTTAAGAGTTTCAGATAAGATGATATAACCCATAATTGAGAAATACAGGATGTAACAATCTCACGACAAACTTCAGCATATCCCTGCAGTGGTGGCGCCAAGTCTGTCAGACCCGAGCGGATTTATTTCATACATAAAAGTGGAGGAGCCGGGCCCAGCAGCTTGGTGCGGCCAGTACCTTCCTACCGGTTAGTATATTAGTGATTGTGGTAGTATTCGCGTCGAGAAAGTTTTTTATATTGGTTCTGTGCGACTTTTGGGTCTGTCAGACTTGGCGCCACTGCTAGTGTAGCAAAAATTTTGTTGGCAGGTAAGTCAAATAATATTATGTTTTATTCACGAACGCAACAATTATTGTGATTTAGTTTTTATATTTATTAAAATAAACTATATTGTTTCAGGAAAATGAATTATGAGAAAGATCAGGCCAAATTGCTCCAGCTTCTAGATGAAGTTGTTAGTGACACAGAAGAAATATATAACGATGTTGAGTCTGAGGGAGAAGCCGATATTATTCAAGCATATTTGTCTGACTCTGACACTGAACAGGAAGGTGTGAAAAAACGTTGTTATCTTCGCAAAAAAGACAGTAAAACGCGTTATTTCTGCAAAATTTGCAAAAAATTTATTTGTTTATCACATGCTGAATTTCTGTGCCCGAGTTGCATACCGGAGTTCGTAAACTGAAGAAACGGCTCAGCGATACCTTATTCTTTAAGATACAATACATTACTTTTTGATTTTCAGTTTTTTTCAGCAAATCGCTCAATTTTGTATGTTTGATTTATTTTTAATAAAAAGAGATACGTGTTAACTTTCACTTGACTTTTCAATATACAATGTTTTTCTGGGTATTGGCAGGGTTAATTCTGGTTAAAAGTAATGTATAAACATAATTAAGAAGAAGAAAAAATTAAATAGTCACAAACTGTATTTTTGAAAAATTTTAAAATGTGGGTCTGTCAGACTTGGCGCCACTACTCATGTTAAACATATGGGCGCCACCATTGCAGGGATATGGATTATTTTTAGTGATATCAAATGATGTTCTTTTTTCTTATTCTTTTGGGAATCAAACCACAATAATGTTTTTATTTTTTATTACGACATTTCGGTAGCGTTCCAGCTACCGTTGTCAAGATTAACTAGCAATAAAATTGATAAAATAATTTTTGGTCCATATCTGACACAACGAAAAAATATGACAACTAGACCTAGTCAGATAGGGACCAAAAAAAATTCTTTTATCAATTTTATTACTAGTTAATCTTGACAACGGTAGCTGGAACGCTACAGAAACGTCGAAATTAAAAATAAAAACATTATTGTGGTTTGATTCCCAAAAGAATAAGAAAAAAGAATGAGTAATGCCACAAGGAACTTACAGAAGATAATCAAATGATGTTATCAACAAAAATAGTAGATATCTTTAAGTTTCATATTCCCAAACAATACAGAGTGTTGCATAACTCCGTCACAAACCAAACATATAATTCTGCAAATGAGAATCCTTCTGTTCATTGAATAGACTAGATGAATAATCCGCTTTACTGACAACACACTTTGTTTACAGGCAAAATCTAAATCGATTCTCCTATTCCAAAACAAGGATGGCAATACACACAGCGAAGGTCACTCATTCCAATGCTGGGCTGTATGACAAATTGAATTTGATATTTATCTAAGATTATTTATCTAAAATGTATTCCAGTAATACTCCAGAAATCTATTTAACTGCCGTCTATATTGGAAAATAAACATGTAAGTACCTATGGTATAGTGTAACTAATGTCAATGTGATGACCTTGAAATATTCAAAATTTGATGCAGGTTAATTTTAATCCAGTATATTAATTTGAATTACATCTTTGAAAAGCATCATTTCACATTATTCGAATTTATAAAAAACAATTTATGCAGGCCATTGGGCGGCTTTTTTCTTCAATGGATTGAAAATATGGGTCATCACATTGACAATAGTTACACTATAACACATTGTTCATTTTCTGTAAATGATATAAATTTGTATTCTTATCGAAGTGGGTAAACGCTATTCATATATAAAATATAAAAACTGTATAACTGTAGAACTATTCAGAGCTTGCTGCCAACCCGTAAAAGAGTGTATTGTGAACATCACTTATACTTTTTTTTTGCACAGTAACAACGATTCACCGTCTTGTTAACAAAACTGAACTAGTATATCATCAGGTCTTTCCCTGAATAGTCGAATACAAGATCCATACCATATTTAGTTGAAATTGAAACAAACAGTTTTCAAAAAATATGTGCATTCATTAAAGGCGGTTTTGTTAATTTGCTGAAAAAGACAGAATAGTAGAAAATTTCCATGTAACAGCACGGTAACCAACAGTTCACGGGACCAACGGTTGACCATTGATCTATGGTTTAGCCATTTTTTGCTGTAACAAGAATTGTGCAGCAGAGGTCACGTGACCAACGCATTTCCATTGGTATCAGTGGTTTGAAAATTGAGATTTCATGTGGACATTATTTTATAAATTTCTATTCTGCTTCTGAAGGTATTCATTTATAGTTAGGTAGGTACTTTAATTCTATATTGAATATGGGCGAGTTGTTAGTCACACATTGAAAAAGCTATTTGTGTATTAAGAGCGGAAAGTGATACTTTACCGCTTCAGGCAGAGAGTTGCCGGACAATGTGCGGCAACGCACTTTCTGCTCGAATTTCACACAAGATTTTTTCTACGATCACCTTATTTTTAAACAAATAATTAAATAAAACATGAAAAAAGTACACTTTATTAGAATGTGATGTTGAAAACATGTAACAATTATTGTTTTTCATATTTACCTCTGGATTTAGTTGGCAGAAGATTAAGAGTGATATTTTTTTATAAACTAAAAATGAAATAATGACGTTTCATTAATTCCATA
>CAJUYI010005323.1:0-16004 GCA_910591695.1 Galerucella pusilla
GGCCAATAAAGGTGACGCGCCGCTACTGATGCCTGCGCGCGAGTCGGCTCGGCAGACGGGTTTCGTTGTACAAAAATCTTGGCAGACTGTTATCACTAGCTTTCAAATATATGCAACTACAAAGTATCCAATGAGTTTATTTTTTCTTAATTTTATCGTATTTAAGGGGGTGGCAGACTAGTTACGTTGTACATATTGATTGGCAGACTGTCAAAATAGCTTCTTACATGTTATAAACAATATTTTTACAAAGTTTTATCTACAGCGAAATTAGTCAAACATTTTTTAATTTAGCAAGTTTTGCAAAATTCCTGTCGCTTGTTTTTGTACAGGTGCGCCGGCAGACTTGCACCATTAATGTATGTACATAGTGAACATTGAAAGGCCAAAGTATGAAGTCTAGCGAAATGAGTCATGTTTGACTGTCACGGCCTCCCGGACTAAAAGACAGGCTTATCATTTGACTGTATTGCCACTTTCTTTGATGTAAATCCAACATGTATTTCTAGAATATTTTATGGTGTGCTGTCTGTACTAGCACAAAAAACTCGGAATTTTATTTTCCGGCCTAGCAAAGAAGACATACAAGAAACTATGCCACCATCATTTAAATTACATAACCGCAATTGTAGAGTGATGATAGACTGTACAGAAATTAAGTGCGAACAGCATTTTGGATAAAATAAATATTGATCTTTTACCATACATTGATGATATAGTTCACATATGTTGTGTATTAGTTAATTTACAAAAACCTATTCTCAAATCAGAGAAAAAGACATAAAATTATTCATAAAAATTTACATTTTTATATTACACAACAATTATTGTAATAATTTTTTAAATTATTTGTTTATATATTGTTTTATTAAAATATTTTAAGAAATGTAATGAAAATGATAACATATATATATTTTGATTTATACATTTAAATATTATATTTACAAATTAACTTTTCAATATAATAATTTACATAAAAAATTTCAAGTTTAGGTATTAATTGCGTTAAAAAAAACTTCATCTCGCGGTGTTGTAATTAATGTATATTCTTAATTTGGGTAATGGATGAAAAAATCACATTCAAGCAGACCAGTACAATACATCAATATTTGACATTGTGTATAATATGCATGAGATTTTTGCAAATGTAGTGTGTTATGGTAATTTAATTCTAGGTAAGGGTGTGTCAGTTGTCCTTTCTTATTAATGGTCGGTTCATTTTGCACAGAAATTGGGCATTTTATTTCCAAAATTTTTGTAAGTGTACAATAAACACTCCATCAGGACTAGCACACAGCCATGGTTAACTAGAATGAATTACTAGACCACACTCCTCTACAGCATATTCAGTTATTTTTTTTATAAAACTCCCGAGCATTTTCTTCATGTTTCTTACCATGTGACACATTCTCAAGTCCTTTTCCTTTTGTTGTATATTCGTCTTACAATTGTCGTTTTTATTTTATTCTAGATTTTTTTCCAAGTCTGGCAACGCCGCTGTTGGCGTTTGCCTCCATTCATCCAAGGCGGCTGGCGTGCGCCGTGGTTTTGGGTTTTTCGATGGTTTGTTGCGTTGTAGTAATGTTGTAAAAAAAGAAGAAGATATAACCTCGAAAACAATGTAGATAAACACACGTGGTTTTTTTGTATCGTTTTTTACACACGTTTATTTTTATTAAAAGTGTTATTTCTCTGAACTATCATTTTTTATTTACGAACCGTGATCTCAGCGTAAAGTAACTCGTCTGACATCTTCACGTAACACCTTCAATCTCTTTTTCCATTGTCATAGAATTAGCAAGTTCTTTGAATTTAGACCTTCGAGTTTTAATCGCATGAGCACCACTAGCTGATACTCTTATTGCTCGTTCATCATACCACTCTTTACACTCAGATTGTCCTCTTGTATTTAGACAAATATAATCTAATTGATCTAATGAATTAGTAATGTTATTAGAAAAAAAAATTTCATGGACAATTTTTTCAAACGACTTATCACTAGAATATATAGGCAAACTTGTATAATAACATTGTCTAATATAATCTTTATATTAGACAATGATAATAATTATAAAAGTGAGCATATAAATTCAGGCAATTTCGAATACATATTAATTGATTCTCCAATTATTGAGTTTGCTGCTTTAGTTGATTCTGTTCTTGCAGATTTCAACATATTACTCAACGAACATGAAATATTTAAATTTATTATATCTACTGCATCATATTCTTCCGAATGAGCTTTCTTTGCTTATTTTAGGTCCTTCAGAATATTCTTCACTATTCTTCGGCAATGAGGGAACTTTCCATTGGCACTGTTGACTTGTTTTCGATTGAGCGCTTTTAAAATTAATGAAGTTGATGACAGCAGCAATATGTTTGCAGTTTTTGTCTAACCAGCTGGACAATTGAATTGCCTGTCAGTAACATTTCGATTAAGATCAATCTGGGATATTAACATAACCTTTCCAATGAGATAATATTCATGAGAATAATAGGTACCTAACAGAATAAATTATGGAATAACATCAAGTGTAACATCAAAATGATGTTTAATATTAGTCTGACGTATAACTTTTGCTTTTATCAAACTATTGAGTCCAGACTTCCATTCTTCAACATTTTTAACATGGTTACTTAAAAATAGATTTTCACCTTTTTTATCCGACGACTGTCGTAAAACCGGAACATTTATTTTTTGAAATCCACTCTTGATAATTATGACATTAGACATTCTTAAAATTAATAATTACTTCATAATTAGTACAACGACAAGTAAAAAATTCTATTTCCCTCACAACAACACGAAGACGATTTTTATATCTACTTTGGTATCAAGTAGATAACTATTATAATTTTTTCAACAATGGGCACTTCTTTTGAACTGGGTATAAATAATCAAAAATATAATAATGAATGGTATATTTACCGAACACAAGTTTGTTAATACTCATACAATTTTTCGGTAATTGTATACAACAGGTCCTTATCGTATTTTTCGCAAATTTTTTCAGAAAACTACTTAAAATGACTGTAAAATGCATTTTTAATCACTCCCAATGAGCGCACTAACGGGATGATGGAGTGAATAGGGGTGCTGGGTGGGTAAAAAAGAGAAAAAATTGAATTACAAAAGCATGAGTTTGTGAATGATAATGGGTGAAAACCAATAAATTGCAATGTTGCCAAGCCTTTTTTTATCTGCGATATGAGGAAATAGAGAAAATTTGAAATATTAAGAATAACAATGTTGCCAAACTATTTTTTCATCCAAAAAATTATGAAAAATATTTACAATATCAAAAAGACCAAAAATGTAAAGCAAAAAACCTAATCAAACCTACCCCAACCATAACCTAACCAAAAAACGTATAAAACTGTTGTATACAGTGACCAATTTTTCTTTAGCGAACTCTGCTACATTTTCTTGGTAATACCAAGGAAAAACTCGCTACGGAATCTTTTATTTTCTCTCTCAAAAATCACCAACCCCATCCGTTTTTGCTTCCCAACTCAACAACAACCTTCTATTTTTTCCCATGGTAACAACACTAAAAAGTGATTGGATTGCAACAATTTCCATTGGCAAGTTTTTTACTCTTCATGTTTATTCTCTGCCCTTTCACAGATTTCAAAAAGAACCCTCAATTTTCATGTTCGTTAAGGTGATACACAACTGCTGAGAGATTGCTTTTGTATATGTTTGCCACAATTTACCTGAATACATTTCTGGGTGTTTGTCGATAAAATCAATTAACATCAGTTTTTGTCGAGATGTAATGTGATGGGCCTTTTCACCACTATTCATTTTTAAAGCTAACGCAAGTATTGTCATGAGAAAAAAAATCTTTTTTTGGATTTTTTTCTGTAAATTGTGTATAGCCCGCAAATTTTTCGGGAGAATGTCAACTCCACCACGAACCTCAGGTAGACGAAAAAGGCCAGTCAGCTCCACCACCGATTTCAAGCGGAGGGATTAAATAGATAAGAGGATAATCTTTATAGTACCATAAAATATTTTGCTGAGTTTATAATTTTTGAAGAAAATAATTCAGTTTGATATTTTGTATCATAGAAAAGATATAACCGCTGTTGAATAAAGTTAAAAAAATGCATATTTGAAATTTACTAAAATACGTACATCAAATTGTTATATATTCAAACCTATTACGGAAAACGAGGATGTAGCCTTCCTCACAAATACGTACATCAAATTGTTATATATACAAATTTATTACGGAAAACAAGGATGCAGCCTTCCTCTCAAATACGTACATCAAACTACTACATACTCAAATCTATGGTTTAACAGAATTTCATTAAAAGATTAGCATGGTGGACTTGATCGGTGACCCTAATCTCCTAAAATAAGAGTTCTACCTGAATTTATGGACGTGGTGGAGCTACCATGTAGCCAATTTTTCGACGGATAATCCTCAAAATAGGTGAGTACTAACGATTTTTAGCAAAATCACTAAGAAATTCGTGTGCCCCCATAGTTCACCGGACTCCTTTATTTTTCTTGTTTGCTACCTCTTCACTGAAAGTTGGGTTTATGGAAACAATTTACATTTCGTTTAATATTAAAAATATTCATTCTCGTACGTTGTTGGTTGAATATCTTGGCGGCCATTCATATGTTATTACCTGAAAGTAATAACAGAAATTGGTACTAAATATCCATGCTGCTGTACAGGTAAATATAACCTGTTGAAGTACCTGTGTCAGTATCAATGTCAATTCTCTTCTGTCATTGAGGAAGGTGGTCTCTACCAATGTTATCCCCCAGCCATCACAAATGTATATATTACATGAGAATATATAACAGAGGAGGAACGATTTTTATATAAACCACTTATATATTTTTTACGTAGTATTTATGTAACAAAATATTTATAAATTTTGTTATATATTCTCAATATTTATGTTATGAAATATTTTATATACTAGTTATATCTAATTTTATATGTATTCAAGAAGTAAATTCTGCTACATAAATTTAAAAAATATATATATTTATTACGTAAAATTTGCTACATAAAATATTTTACTTTCAATTTACGTAATATTTATGTTACAAAATCTTTATAAATTTTGTTATATTCTCAATACCTATTTATGATAGGAAATATTTTATATATTTTTTATATCTAATTTCATATGTATTGAAGATGTAAATTTTCCCACATGAATATACAAAAAAAACTATATATATTTATTACGTAAAATTTGCTACATAAAATAGGTATTTTACTTTAGATTTACGAATGCTGTCGTCATATACAACCGTCTTACAAAGTTGCGAAAGAAGAAAATTATAAAAGAACCTTTGTTCGGGGTGATATTTGTCAAAATTCTAATTTATTTACATCTATTCACCCCTACAAATTCTCAGTCATTTCCTTTTTTTTTATATTATTTTGTTTGCGATTTCACTAAACCCTTCATGGAACTAGCCATGAACAAATATATCATTTTATTGTAGCAGTATAGATTTAGGAAATTGTAACAATAGTTGCATGACTTTTGTTGTAGGAACCGAACGGGGCGCCCTTTAAATTGTCGAGTTACTTTTCTATAATGTATGTTGAAACTCGTTGACTTTCTGACCACAGGGCGCCTCTCAAATTGTCGATTTACTTTAGTATATATTTCGGAAACTTGCTCGCTTTCTAACTTTTTGTATTAGATTAAGATCCTTGGAGGAAGACATATGTTTTCAAGTACCTGCTCGTATAGGAGACTATCTTTGTAAAACCGGTTACATATCCAAACGTCTTGCAGTGGAACACCGCTCTCAATGAAGCTTTTTTTTTAAAAACACGAATTTGTTTTCCTTTTATTTTAAAGAAGTCAGTGTTAATGAGTGTGCATTGTGCATTAACACTGAACAACCTTTAAATTGTCACGAGAGTCGAGCAAAAGTCAGCAAAAATACCCGCGCAATTACCAACGCTACGCTACCCACAACTATTTAATAACTTTTTTGTCGGTGTGTGTTTGTGTTTGAATAATTGGAGAACAAAATCAGAGATAACATTATGTAAGTACTATTATTCTTATTATTATTATTATTATTTTGAACAGGCACGGGACATGCCATTTATGTTACTTTTGGACATGCCGATTTAATTCAACTGTTGTATACAAATGATTATTTAGCAAACATATCAAAGCTTAAATAGATTAAAATATAGAATAAAGTAAATCGACAAAATTGATGAGAAAACTACTAAGATTGATGTGAAACTAGCGACTATTGAAAAAAAACTGTCAACAGTTGACTACTTTTCATCCGTGCAATTCACTGATAAAATTGCAAACGAAGCAGTTGATCGAATAAACCGCGCAAATAATGTTTTTGTAAGAGGAGTGCCCGAGACTGTTGGAGATATCGAAGCTCAAAAAAAGCATGATAATGATATTATTCGTGAAGTTTTGCAAACTGTAGGATGTAATCAGGTTCCGGTTACCACATTTAGAGTTGGCAAAGATAATGACAAATTTCCCAGGATGATAAAGGTAGTAATGCAGAATGAACATGATGCAAAACATATTTTACGAAATAAGAAGAAACTTTTGCAAAAAGAAGCCACGAAGAAGCTTAGTATTATCGACGACAAAACACCGGTTCAAATTGAATGTTTAAAAGAACTACGCACAGAACTTGATTTAAAGACACAAAATGGTGAACGAGATTTGATTATAAAATATATACAAGGTGTCCCAAGGATTGTGAAATTTCGTCGATGATATTAGAGCGTCCTGTTTTTACGATTGGCTACTTTTATACACGAATCTGGCTACTCTTAACTCTAAATTTAATGAATTGTTATGTATTACACAAGACTTGAAACCAAAAAATATTCTTATCTCTGAAACTTGGTTAATATCAAAAGATCCTGATTCAATGTACGATATCAGAGATTACTGTCTGTATAGATGTGATCGACAGAATCGTCGTGGAGGGGGTGTATGTATTTACTTGTCTTCAAAAATAACAAAACATTTTGCCGTTAATCCTCTTGATGTCTCTGTTAGTAATATGGAACTTTTAGGTTTAAAAATTTCTTTAAATTCGTTTGTACTTCACATAGTTTGTGTTTATCGACCTGGAGACTCCCAGCTAGCTGATGACATTTTACTCATCGAAAAACTTCAGTATTTATCTACTCTCGAAAATGTCGTCATCATAGGCGACTTCAATTTTCGAGAAATTTCTTGGCCATTTACTGTGGCACCTGGGGATGGCGTGAATTCTAAAAACCGGTTCATGGACTTCGTCCTGAATTCTAATCTAAATCAGCTTATAAATGAACCAACACGTTTCAGATTCAATAATATACCATCTATCCTAGATTTATTATTTACAAACGACGAACAACTACTGACTGAGCCCGTGATTGGTTCACCAATGGGTATTTCTGATCATGCAGTCATTACAAGCCAAATACAATTTAATGTTGACCAACCATCTAAAAACAATAATGCTACAACATTTGAAATAACTGATTTTGAAAACCTAAATCGCCACCTAGCTAGTATAGATTGGGAACAAAATTTAGGTATCTCAGGGGATCCCACTGTAGTATGGGATACATTTACAAGTACTCTTGCGGCCCTTAAAAGCAAGTATTCTACAAGGAAAGTGGTGTACAAAAATGAAGTGAAACCGTGGATCAATGGTGAAATAATTTCCTTGACTAGATATAAAAGCAGATTGTGGCGGAAGTACAAGCGCACGGGCAGTCAAGCTGATTTTGAAATTCACAAAAATTTTGCCATAGATTTGAAAAAGTCTATAAAGGAAGCCCGAGAAGTGTACGAAGAGTCTATAGTATGCAGCGAAAACCCTGAAAAATTATACAAATACATTCGATCATCATTGTCATCAAAAATATCCATTCCTCTAATAAAGAAAGATGACGGAATTGTTTGTCAAAATGACACTGACACTGCAGAAGTTTTGGCAGATACTTTTTCTAAAGTTTTCTCTACTGAAAATATCAAAAGCAATTTACCCGACATTCTGCCCACAAGAGTAATTTCATCCTTAGAACAACTTCATTTTACTCCTGATACTGTCAAATGTCACCTTCATAAATTAAAAAACAACTCATCTCCTGGTCTAGATCTAATCTCTCCTTTACTCCTAAAAAGATGTTGTAGTGCTCTCGCTCATCCTTTGTCTATAATAATGTCCTTATCTTTTAATACACACATACTGCCTCCTATTTGGAAAACAGCCTCGGTAACCCCAATTTTCAAGAAAGGCAATAAACTTGACCCCAATAATTACCGCCCCATTAGCCTTACACCAATCATCTGTAAGGTTATGGAATCTATAATATCAGAATATGTCAGTGAATTTCTTTTAATCGAAAAAATAATACCCGAACATCAACATGGATTTGTAAAAGGACGTTCAACAATGACGAATCTACTTTGGTGTGTTAATGAATGGACAAAATCTTCAGACAAGAAAATTCCAACGGACATCATTTACCTAGATTTTGCGAAAGCGTTCGACCGAGTGCCAAAACGAAGATTACTGTATAAATTAGAACATCTTGGCATACGAGGTGATCTACTAGAGTGGATTGACTCATTCCTAACAAACAGGAAATTTTGTGTGAAAGTGGGAAATTGTTTTTCAGCTGAGAAACCCGTATTAAGCGGTGTTCCGCAGGGATCAGTACTGGGTCCTCTTTTATTTATAATATACGCAAGTGACCTCCAGTTTCATATTCAATCCAACAAAGTTTTCTATGCCGACGACACGAAAATATTCTCTGATTCATCATTTCATATCAATCTTCAAGAGGACTTGGATTCGATCTCTAAGTGGTGCTCAGACTGGATGCTGCGTCTTAATACAGATAAGTGTGTTGCTCTTTACATGGGCAAAAACAATCCGCGACATAAATACTTCTTAAACGGTCAAGCCTTAAGTGAAGTGAATTCTTATAATGATCTCGGTGTTACAATTACTACAGATTTGAGTTGGTCCGAACATGTTGTTAGTATTACCAAAAAGGCAAAAAGTAAGCTGTACCTCCTCAGCAAGTCTTTCGGAAGGATGTCATTGCAAAATTCAACTCGTTTATATAAAGCTTATATTCGTCCAATTATGGAGTATTGTGGAACTGTGTGGTGTCCGGAACTAGTGCGGGATAAAGATCTTCTCGAAAAAGTTCAGCGTCGATCAACCAGACTATTTTTCGGGCGCACAAGACCTAGTTATACAGAAAGACTAAACATAATGGATTTACCGACCTTTGAACAGCGTCGTCTTCGTGGGGACATGATAATCACCTTTCGCATTTTAAATTTCAACTATGGTAACTTGAGAAGCATATTTAATGTGGACACCGATAATCGGCTTCGAGGACACAAATGGAAATTGAAAAAAGAAATATTCACTTGTCGGACAAGGCAACATTTTTTGTGTAATCGTGTCTTTTCAACATGGAACCATCTACCTGAAAGTATTGTAATGGCACCCTCTGTCAATATTTTTAAGAATAGACTGGACGCTTTTCTTTTTTCTAATTAATTTTTTTTTCTCCACCTAATCTTTTTCTAATTTTTCTTTTTTTTTTTTAAATTGTCTAATTACTTTAATTTTTGTAATATTTATTTAGTACAATTCAGGGCTTATGGATCTTAGGATTCCTGCCCGTACCCTATTGTAATAATAATAATAATAATAATAAATATAAAACCATTATATTATACCTATTATACACTGGAGGCCTTCTCAAGATAAGATTTTTCTCTATTGAAATTGATATGATATAATATATTCAAAATAACTTAGATTAATATAAATTATAAATTTTAGGCAAAATAACTGTTTGAAAAGAAAAAAATTGAAAGACTTCTGTGATTTATCAATGAGGCAGAAAAAGAAAAGGATAAGTAGTGAAATTTTACACTCTCACAATGGTGATGGTTAACCATCAGGATTAAAAAATTTAGAAATATTTCACTCGGAAAATAATAATATGTTTGTTCAAGATAGTTCAAATTACATGACTCCTGAGTGTATTTCTCACTTATAATTGCACAAGTGGTTTGTATTTTATCGGGTAAATTTGGGTTGTTTAATTAGAAGCTGTTTCCTAGCAGTGGTTTCGCTAGATAGTGAGTAGGGACAGTGGAAATCTCGTTAATCCATTCATGCGCGTCACTAATTAGATGACGAGGCATTTGGCTAGTAAAAATATTTATTTACTGATAAATTCATGTGCCACCTGATGTTGGGTGGCTATTGTTTAAACTCTTGGCACGCAGGCCGGAGCGTGTTACAAATAAAATATAAAAACCGACAATATAGTCCCCGATAGGGACACCGGCACTAACAAAACTCGCGCACATACCGACAGGCCTGCGGGTGGACCAGGCCTGGTGGACAGCTCAGCGTCTCAACAACAATCTCCTTACCTGGCCACCGATGTTTGGCGGCCTCTAAAAATTTAGTATTATTGTAGACGGTGGTACGTTTTGTGGCGTGGGAGGTCTTCAATGACTGGGACGTCTCCCAGTTGACTCCCATGTCGCACACAACTACTCGCGCAGCCTGATGTACGACTACATCAGGTTTAAAAAGTGTGCCGTCACTATGCCTGACATGAGGCTCTTCCTCAGTGCTCCATTGCTTGGCGATCTTTCCGGCAACTCCATTGTGTCGCTTGATACGTTCCCAGTGAGTGACGGGACATTGCTGGAGGACATGACAAATAGTTTCGGTTTTGTTGCATCCAGCACGGCATCGGCGGGCATCAACCGGGTTTGACATGATACCTGCCACCGGTAAGTTGTTATTCCGTAGCTGGATGGCTTTTACATAGTCACGTCCCGTTCATCCTTTGGGAACGTTTGTAATCCAAGACCTGGAGGCTGAGCTCTTACAGGTCTGTTGCAGCCCCGATAACGTTGGAGCTGCTATAAGTTTTTCGCGCCACAATTGATTGCCGGGAACATCGCCAGCAAGAAGCTGCAAACGGCTGAATAGCTGCCTACAGCAGTCCGCCTGCAATGAAGCACTTAGGACTCCATCATTCTGATTGTTTAATAGGTTTGTCAGTCTGTTAAGAAAAACCTGAGGGATGTGATGCCTGAGCTCCAGAATCCCTAGACCACCGTCCCTCAGCCTGGCATAGAGCGCTGGGTCTGGGGTATGTATGTTTAGATGCAGCATACTTTTTACGGCCTTTTTTATGAGGCGGTCAGCCGATCGTAATATCTGACCGTTGATCCTTGGATTCTGGAGTCCATACATCATCTTCGGTATTACAAATTCTCTCACCAGGGCCAGCTTTTGGTCCGGCTTCAGAGCAGCGGCGTTAACGCGACCCAGCCACTGCGGGAGGTTGGCTAGCGATGGTTTTAGGATGCCAGTTGAATTCACACAATGGCCGAGATATTTGAACGAATTCAATTCGTCGACCATTGGCATCGGCTTGCCAGCTACCTCGAACAGTGGTCGGGTGTACGTTTTCTTGACGCCCGTCTTCCACTCGATGCAAGCGGACGAGCACTTCTCCGGCTTGAGAACCATTCCCCTCCCGGCGAAAAACTTCTCCGCCTCAGCGAGCAGTAGAGGCATCCTCTCTGGCTTGTCGGACATAACAATGATGTCGTCGGCGAATCCCAAAGCAGTGACCCTTGCACCATTCACAATGGTTGCCGCTTGGTTGGGTCCAGCGTTGGCCCTGATCAGGTATTCGTCGACGACAATATTGAACAAAAGCGGGCTAAGGGGATCGCCCTGCTTTACCCCGCGTTTAACGTGTAACTCACGGGAAAATTCGTTACCCACGCGAATTGATGTCGTAGATTCCCTCAGGTTTTTCTCAACATATCTGATTACCTCAGTCTCAATACCAGCGTGGCTGAGAGCCCTACTGATGGAGTGGTGTGAGACAGAATCAAATGCCTTGCGTATGTCAAGCGCAGCGACGGCAAATGATCTTTGCCCGTGCCGTCAAGAGAGTCATAGTTACTCCCGCCGTTTACCCGCGCTTGCTTGAATTTCTTCACTTTGACATTATTATTCGAGTCAAATTGCTAAAGGAAACAGTTTGGAATTTGAACAACACAAATTTACCAATATCAATACAAACCTCGAGTGTAATTCGACAGGACAATTTAATGAATGATAAATTTGGAAACATATCAATGCAAACTTTATTTATGAAAGATTAAAAATAAAAACATTTTTATTTTAATGTACAATTATTAAAAACGCAGTTATTGAAATTCATACAAGGAACAGTGATATTGATGAACAAATGAATAAGTGAAAAAACCACTAGTGTATTTGTCAACAGTAAAAACACAAGAGCCTTTTTTTATCGGATAAATTTACGAAATTATCTGATAAAAGAAAAGATCGAGTGTTTTTTGGCAAGATAAATTAACGACAGAATATTGAAATTATAAGTAACCAAACTTGCGACTCATTGTCATTGTGTAAAAGTGACGTCCGTTTACTGGATATTGAGGAAGAGGAGTTTTTATCGCGATAAAAAAGGATGCACCTTTTTTATCGATGTCGAAGTGACAATAACATTTCCATTTCAACATTGGAGTTAATTTATCGCTGTAAAAGTTGAAGCTAACTTTTGCCGCTGTCAAAGTGACAATTGCTCTGTGGCATATGGGATATTTTATACATGAATTGAATTGTCAAGAATATTTGTCACCTGACTTAGTTTTTAGAGATAATCAAAATAAATTTGTAGAAAACAGTCTGGGCAAGGATTCGATGGCTTGGGAAGGAATTATTTTATTTTAAGTGGACTGTATTTATTTTTTCTTACTTCCCTCCTTTGCTCTCAGGTCCCTCGCAGAAAACCTTCGTTGTTATAAACTTTATTATTTAAGTACGATGGGTAATTAAACGCTTTTTTCGGAATTTACGATTATATTGATAATTCGTATATAAAAATAACAATGACATCTCCTCATAACAACGGTTGCTAAGTACATTCTTTCTTTTTTTTATATAGATATGTAGAGAAACTTTTAGATGTTCAGACTCATCAATGATAATTTACTCAGAAATAAAAGATGTTTTTAACGAAGAAAATGCACAATTTATTTAGCCAAGCAAGTCTGTTAAGAATTATCTTGAATTCTTAACATACTGGCCGGCTACAAACAAAGCAAAAAATATTATACATTAAACTTAGAACTGATGAACTAATTTGAAATTAACATCGTCATTGCGTTCACCAAATTAAAATGTAAAGGTTGATAAAAATGTCTATTCAAGTGACAAATGAAAAGACTTTCCATCAAGAATAAACTATAAATACTTGTGACCATTGTATATCTGTGATTCACATTTACAGAAATAAAATTTTAAAACCATTAATAATTGATAAGTTAACATAAAGATTACGATACTGTATGTCTTATTTTGACAGATAGATAAATACAGAAAAACAATTGGTAGGTCATTAAGTACAAAATACACAATAGTTATGGTTAACGTTATGAAGGATTTTAGCTCAGCTGTTGCGTGAGAACAAAATAAATATTAAGTGATGGTTGGGTACGCTAATGCGCATGATCATTATACAAATGATTAAAAATACTGATATTATGATATGGGGAGAAATTTCCTACTTACTTACATACTAATAATAAAAGAACAAGAGAAAATAAAATGAGACACTGATCTAAATATGAAATCAACAAAAGTATCTAATAATATCTACTTTAGCTGAACGGCAGAAATTAACAGCACACTCTTTGGTAACGGATATAAACTAGTAAATGTATAGTTACGATAGCTGTGATTCTAAAGAGGTTCTATGAAAAAAAAATTTTTAAAGAAGAATGAAAGATGAATAAGTTATGATTTATTATATGACTGTTGATATTGATATGTTTAATCTCGATCATATGGGAGAGGCGATATTTTTACGATGGGTCGAATGTAGATACCATCTTTGGTTTTTACTTTCACCGATCTGACATTTTCATCTTCACCTACAAATATTTGTATAACGCGAGCTATTGGCCAGCTCAGTGGTGGAGTTTCTTGGTCAAGAACTAGGACAAGATCACCGTCCCTGATATTAGATTTTGTTTTCAACCATTTAGGACGATTTTGAAGACGATGTAGGTAAGCTGTTTTCCATTGCTTCCAGAAACTTTGCTGCACCTTAGTACATTGTTGCCAAAATGATAATCTGTTTGTGAAAATCTCTGATACATCTGGCTCCGGATGAGCAGTTAAAGGAGACCCGATTAGAAAATGACCAGGTGTCAGAGGATTTAGATCAGTTGGGTCATTAGACAAAGGATACAATGGACGTGAATTTAAGATTGCTTCGATTTGAGCGAAGATAGTTGACAATTGTTCGAAAGTTAAAGTAGAATTGCCTACAAGGCGAACTAGATGGTATTTGGCACTTTTAATGGCTGCTTCCCAAATACCACCCCAGTGAGGAGCACGCGGAGGGATATTTTGCCACTGAGATTCGGTAGCTGAAAGATAATCTTTGATGGAGTTGAGATTTGCTTGGACAGACAGGAAATCATGAACTTCTTTGAGCTCATTTTTTGCTCCTAGGAAATTTGTTGCGTTATCGCTGTATATTACTGAGGGACATCCTCGACGAGCTATAAAACGTTTTAGGGTTGCTAAAAATGCTTCTGTGGATAGATCTGACACTAATTCGAGATGGACTGCTTTAGTTACCATGCATACAAACAAAGATAGATAACATTTTGTGATACGTGCTTTTCGTAGAGTTGAAGATTTGATGGGAAATGGACCTCCAAAATCAATACCGACTTTTTGGAAAGGCCTAGCAATGGACGTTCGATATGAAGGTAAATCTGCCATAATTTGCTCAGCTGATTGAGCATTGAACCGATGACAAGTGATACATTTAGAAATAATGCGTTTGACTTCACGCAAACCATTCAATGGCCAATAACGTAGTCTAAAATTTGATAATGTGGTTTGTGGCCCACAATGGCCTAATCGATTGTGCTCTAACTTCAACAGAATGTTCACAATATGACATTTGGATGGTAGAAGCAATGGATGTTTTTGAGAATAAGGTATGGGTGCATGAGACAACCGACCACCCACCCTTAACAGTCCATCTTGATCTTAGAATTGCTTTAAAGAAAATAACTGTTTGCGTTTCAAAATTTTTGGATTTTTCATAAGTTGGATTTCATTTGAAAAGTATTGGGATTGTATGTTCTTTATGATTAAATTGTGAGCGTAGCTCAATTCTTGAGAAGATATACTTTCTGAGGGTTTACTAAGACGTTTTTCTGAGTGTAGGTTGTTTTTATGAATTACTTTCAATTTGACATTGTTAATGAATCTTAAAATGTAAGCTACTACTCGTTGTAGTTTAGGAAAAGATGAAGACTTATTGAAGATAGTTGACCAAAAATTTTCTTCTTGAAGAACGACAGACAAAGATGTTTTCTTGGATTCAGGTAACGAATTAACAAATGAAAAGGTGTCGAGTTGATCGAAATTTATAGTAGCATTAAAAAAATATTTTTGGGCCATGAAACCATAAATCCTGATTTTTTTCATTTAAATTTCCTCGAGATAAGATATCTGCGGTGTTATATGCAGATCTAATGTGACGCCACTGAAAATGTTTTGTTTTTTCTTGTATTTGAGATACTCGATTTGAAACAAACACTGACCACTTGGAAGTATGGCATTTAATCCATGATAAGGCGATTTGTGAATCAGACCAAAGATTAATGGATGAAAATTTGATTTTGTTTTTAAATATTTGAAGAATTCGGGTAACTAAATTTGATAATAAAACCATGGAACATAATTCCAATTTTGGGATTGTTAGAATCCGACGGATAGGAGCTACTCGAGATTTTGCAGCTACTAAAGAACAATGTACAGAATTGTCTGTATAGATCGATCTAAAATAGACATTTGCACCATAAGCTACTAAACTTGAATCAGCAAAGGCATGAAGCTCTATACTTTT
>CAJUYI010005324.1:0-16004 GCA_910591695.1 Galerucella pusilla
TTTTTTTTTATTACACAGTACGAGCACAACAGTTACAACGCCTCGTAAAAAGTTTGTAGCTCTGTGCCTGCAGTGAAAGTTAAATGAAAATCATGGTTTGAGGCTGCTAGAAAGAATTATAAATAGACTACAACTATAGTTCGTTCCTTCTCAAGAAAAACTGCTCGAAAAAAAATCACGTGAATATTGAATGACCTAAGCAAGTGGATAAGATTGAACAGAATAGATCACGCGTGGTCTTTGTTTACATGCGTCTAACGGGGCGTATTGTGTTTCCCTACAGCGAGTCATTCAATACGTAGCCGATTTTTGGTTGAGCGCGAGTTTTAAACTGATGGCATATCTTATAAGGTCATTTAAAGCAGCAAATATGTTAAAGACAATCTCCTGGGTATACAAAATTATGTTGCACAGGTTTTTGCTATCCCTGGATTCTGAAAACTTTTGAATTTGTCCATTATTGACCTAGGTTAACAATAAAAACAATTTATAATCATTAATGGAGATAATGGAGATATTCAACATTTCGGTTTGATAGAAAACGCAATAATTGTCAACTTTATAGCTAATATTGGGAAAAAGTTATTTCGATATAGTAAAATATTGGACAGATGCTGGATTTGGAAATAACGATTATCGATTATCGCGGGCAACTGCTAACATTAATTGATAAGTAGGTATTTTATTATATTATTCGTATCTTTTTTTTTGCTAATGAACTCAAACAATTTGTATATTTAAGTATTCATATGGAAATTATGAACACTTTAAACATAATACAAAATAATAAGAAGTTCGGTACCTTCATCCTCATTCATATTAATTCTTGAATAATGTACATTCGGTGTTTTACCTTTTTTCAGAAATTACCTGGAAAGATTTAGGAATTATTGCAAACAATGAACATTATTCTTCTTCTTTGTTCGATTTTTCGAAATCCAGCGTTAGGTTAGGTTAGGTATATGTATTTTTTCCGGAAAAGTTCTAACAAGCGTCTTGACCGATTCGGATGGATTTGTCGTTTGTGCGTACCTATGTCTAGCAGAGTTCCTGAATGTTTGGACAGCACTGGGATGGAGAATGAGGGAGTTCAGCTTGAGGTCAGTGTGGCTAATAAAAAGGGGTTCTCATGACAGAGATGGCAGTTAATGTATACCATTCAAATCATAAGATTTTTGACAAGATATGACAATAATGACAGTTGATGTCTACCATTCAAATAATATTTTCCTCAGGTTCTTTATCTCTGCAAACATCCATCTACTTTACTTTATTGAAACAATGTTTAGGTACACCCCCGGGGCGTAAATCTTCAAGTTCAAAGTAACGTTTCAGCTGATTTCTCAAGGCATCGGTGCCCAATAGTTCTAGGAACTTCGCAAGTCACCATTTCATTTCTGTTATATGTCACTAGTTGTCAGATGTCAGTGGAAAAAACAATCGGAAGATTAGAAATACAACTAACTAGAACTGCTACAAAAGTCTAATGAAAAATGGACATAAGCGATTGAGCGAATATCAACAAAAACAAATATAACTGACATTAGACATAACTGTTGACAGAATAACAGAGAAGGAATGGTGACTTGCCAAAAGTTCCTAGAACTATTATTGGCCACCGATGCGTAGAGAATTCAGCTGAAACGTTATTTTGAATTTGAAGATTTACGCTCCGGGGGTTTATCCATTGTTTCAATGAAGCAATGTAGATGTTCGCAACGATGAAACACCTGCAAAAATCTTATGATTTAAATAATAGGTATTAACTGTCATTCTTGGGATAAAAACCACTTTTTGTTGGTCACACTAACCTTAAACTGAACTCCTCTATTGGATATTAAAAAGTGTGAAATGGAAACACGAAAATAATAATTAATAGTGAAAAAAGCTTGGCAAAGGAGCAACATTCTTCATTTGGAAAGCATGTATACAAATTTTGTGAAGAAAAGAAGAAATTGATTAAAATTTGATAATTGTTGCTCTGACCTAATTTCAATTATGAATAATTCGAAATATTATAACGGCTAAGGCTGTAATTAACGGATAAATATTGTTGTGCTTAGTTTGAAAGCTACTACGTGTATGTAAAGCTTGTAATTATCAATTATACTTCGTTAATTATTGAAAATTCACTTCTTTAGCGTGAAATTACCACAAAGGAAACATAAAGTGTTTAGATAACGATGAATTCGGTCAATTTAAATTATAAGACATGCTATCAACCAACTTTAGATGTATTAAAATATTTCGGCGTGCGGTTTCAAAATATTAAGCAACACAAAAAATTATTTTACACATACTGCCTTGTGATAAATGTCATTTTTTTATTCATGTTCAATGTGGGACAGTTCGTCAATATTCTCAATCAAACCGAGTTAAAGCAAATTATATCGTGTTCATTCGTTTTTCCATTTTGTAGTATGCCGCTAGTCAAGTCTTATTTTCTTTTCAAAAATCGCTTGGCTCTTCAGCAAATTCAAAAATACTTACATTGTTCTTACATTCAACCAAGTAAAGAGGAGTATATGAGTTTTGTTAAAGAAAGTCTGGAGTTTTACCTCACTATTAAAAAATGTACTGAGCGTTCAGTGGCTGTTATACTTTTGGTATTAACGTTAACTCCTCTGATTTATGGAAACTCTTCTGAGCGATTGCCTTTGGAAATGTGGTAAGAAAATGAAGATATTTCGTATTTAGTGATTGAAAACAAAATTACAAAAAAATCTTTCGACTGCTACGCTGCTCCCACCAACTATCATTGATTAGTAGGCTGTCAAATTTTGAGCACACTGAGTCATTTAGTTTGTATTTGACAACAATTGAAAACAAACAACTTCCTCAGTCTTGACGATAATTATAAAAATTGAATTTTGTGAACTGATCGAACACAAAAAGTAGTGTTACAATATTGGAGAATCTTCCTTCATTTTTCCTGCAATGGTTAGATCCTTTTATTTGCAGCGGAAGTGGAATATTGAGGGAATATCCTTGTTGGAGAAATTTGATGGAGTGCTCACTTGGGAAAGCTTTCCACAAGGCTAAACTATTCTTGCGTATGTGTCGTAGGATCTGTGGAATATCTTGTGGCTTACGACTTTTAGTATTCATATCGGTATTGAGCTATTCCTTGGTCAGAAGCTTTACATCGGAATGTTTAACTCTTGGTTATACAGAGACAATAGCAGAGCAATAGAGACGTTAGCCAGCAGCCGTAGATAAATCTTAATTATGGAGAAGATAATGGGTTCATTCCAATACGACTCCAAAACCATCAGTGCGTGTTGTATTCTGATCTATTCAAACCCACGCGCTTATCCATCTTGCTAAACATATTCTACCTATTATATCGTAGTGTGCTCCAGAGTATCTCAAAAATCATAAGTGACGGAGACAGCATGTTCTTATTTGAATAATCCATATTTTTTCAACAGCAATTTGGGTCAGGTACCTACCTCTGTCAACGACTAAACAGATGTTATGAACACACGTGTTGCTTTCTGCTGCGCTGTCAACAGAGCTGTTGTGGACTTGTTTCAGATTTTCCCAAATACTCGCAAATACATAAACAAAGATAAATTTGGATCCATTATTGTTTGCACCGTTTTGATACCGTGAATCAAATCTACATGAATCACAACAGAGACTAAAAAGCAGACAGTGAGTTTATCCTGATAAACGTGCACCTGATAAGGTCTGTAACTATTATCTGCTTTCAAGCATGGAAAAATGGTGTGGTGGTAAGAGATTGAAGTTGAAATTAAATTTTTTCCATTTCCATTGAAATTCACAGGGCTGTTAAAGACAAACTACATGACGCAGCTTATTTAAATTTGATCTTTTCATAGATAACAGTGAACTGGAGCCTATTTATTGTTATTATGTTCAACATATTTTGAATTGAGAATACACCTAGGGTAATAAAGGCTTATTCTGAACTTGATGGAAGTTATCAATTAGAGCAAACTGGCCAAGTCAGGACAGATTCTTGTTATACCAAAAACAATATGAGAATCTGTGAAGAACTGGATAGCAAATTGAAACTATATATCAATGTTTTTGCATGTAGCTTATGCGTTAGGGAAACGGGGACAAAACATATTGAGTAGGTATGCTTAGTGGACGACTCAAGACACCAACCTGCAGAGTCAATGATTAAATGTTATAAATTGAAGTAAAACATGTGCTGTAATGCTTTTTACAAGTAGATCTTCATAATAACAGTTTGTTTATAAAATCATTTTTTGCGTCAATTTCAGAATCAGTTTCTTTGTGTAGTTTTGAAAATAAAGTTCTTTTTCAAAAGTTACATAGTGGAACGATTAACATTTTTCTATATATTATAATACTACCAGCTTAGCTCATGCGGCACTTGACGGCGAATTTGCTTGACGTCTATCAACCTGGGCTGCCGCTGGCGGGAGGACGGCCGTCTGGCTAGTTATTATTTATCAATGTTCCCTGAAAAATAACATAACCAGGAATACTTCTATTTGTTCTGGATGACAGGTACAAGATGCACTGTGCATTGTACAGAAATTCCTTGCAAGAATCTTGGAAAAACTTGAATACTCAACACATCCAATATTACCGATTCCCTCTTGATGCACTCATTGGGAAGGAAACTGGAATCCAAAAACGTGCCAACAAGAAATTCACTATATGCCTAATGTGGATAATTTTAATATCAAAATGTATTAGTTGTTTCTAGTCACCTTGCAATGGAGTGAATTCACGTTTCCAGTCAGAACTGGGTCTCCTCAATACGTCACGAAATTCCGACTAATCACAGCTCTACCCCGGAATGAGCTAACCTGGTATTACTCTATAAACTTTGAAGCGGGCCCATTGAAACGTAAACTGTACACATACGAGATACTTGTCGTGAAAGACATATACTATTTGGCTGAGAATTTTTACAAATTGGTGCTGGATTAGGTGGTATAGGAAATCATCACCCTTAATACAATTAGATGTTCGATTACCATGTTACCAGAGACTTCATGGGACAGATCCAAGAAAAAACACATTTATGGAAATGGTCTTTATTCAGTAGTAAGAAGTTCTTTATACATTTTAGGTGTCCATTTGATCATTCTACATCTCCTTTCAGAGAAATAGTGTATGGTTACCAAATCCTATCAATGATTTTTGTATCCGGTATATACATTTATGTTGAACTCATCTGTTTGGGATTGTTCATTTTCATAGGACTGCAATGTGACTTATTTTGTAATTATCTCTCGCAAGTTAAATGTTTAGATGGAAATTTATTGAAAAAACTGGTAATGCGTTACGGGAATTTACGAAGGTGATGCTTGAATAATGCATTTTCTTGTGAACAATAAATCAGTATAAATTTTTGTTTTAGGATATCTGGATTAACTCAGAAAGTTTTCACCGAAATATTGATGTTTCAACTCATGTGCACTGCTTTAGGACTGTGTCTCACTATATTTGTAATTTCGATGGTAAAAGTACATTTTTTTATATACTGGGTAGACCATATAGTTGCGCGGGTGTGAAAAATTCAGAAATGTATCTATTGAAAATTACACTCAATTTATCTGGTAATTACAAAAGCTATTTATATAATGAGGAAGCAGAATTGGATATTATCCATGTACTCATTTCAAAGGAAGATATCCCAGAAAAATACCTAAAAGTACCAAGTTTCACTGAATAAGTTTATTATTCGGTCATTTTTGGAAGGAAAAATGTTGTTGTTCCAATTATCGAACTTAATTGCTACTTACTTGGCTATAAGCTATGAGAGCTTAATAACGGATCAATTTTGGGGTGAGTCATTAGGAACACACACTCCTACCTAGTATGAATTCCCCTATGGGGAATGTCAAATGGTCATTAAAAAGTGTCTGCTGCCATATTTCACTTATAGGTGGTCCTTATTGGGTAATTGTACATAGGAGTACAGTACACACCCCACTCCATAATATTGCGATTTAAACCAACTAGCCTGGATAAAATGTTGATATTAAGAGAGATGTGTGTGAGTGTGAGTGATTTTTGGGGTGACATTCACTGAGACCTAAAAGGTCTATTGTGCCCCCTTACTTCTACTCAGTTTCTGAGGAGAGTCTCAGAAACTAGTAGTTCCTTTAGTCCTATTTCCCGGAGGAATTTTAGGATGTCTGCAGGCTTCAACTTAGGCAAATGTTCCTCATCTATCCAGTAATCTCCCAGGTGCTGTGCTCTAGGATTCTGGAGTGCTGTGCAGTTGGAAAGTATGTGGATGGAGGTTTCTTCTTCCATTCCACAAAATCTGCATTCTTCTTCCTCCACTATTTTGAGCTTTTTCAGGTGCCCATTCAGGCGACAATGTCCCGTTAGGATCCCTGTCAAAACTCTTAGCGCAGTTTTACTTTGACTTATGCATTCTTTTGATCTCAACAGGTTGTAGTCACCCAGAAGAGTCTTTGATTGTATAAGCCCCACTAGATCTTTCCAATGGTCAGATCTTCTCTTTTCCTCGGCTTTACTTATTTCTTCCAATATTACATTGGAGCTGATTCCGCAAAAGGGTTCGGGCCTCCAGAAAGGTATTTGAGAGAGATACAGGGTGTTGGACTTGACATTTTAATTTTCGTTTTTCACATTAATTTCAACGCTTTTTTACGTATATGCACAAAAAAAATTTGAGGTTGGAGGTTTTTTGATATAAGAAATCATAATTTTGTACCTATTTCGATGTATTTTGTAGAGGGCGCCACATAGCAACGTATGCGGCATAAATGTACGCAGAACTTTTTTGCCTTTCCCTTTAGCGCTACTTCTGTGAAAAATAATTGAAACCACATCATTACAACAACAAAAAAGGTATACTTGTTAGTATCCCTAAATTTTGACGGTTTTAGAGATAATCACATTTCAGTGATTAACTACAATATGATTATTATTTAATGAAATTACGTTCGAAAAATGTAGTATACTTTTGTATGGTACTTTTATATTTGAACATAATAATTATCGTACACACAACTACATTTTTCGAACGTAGTTTCATTAAATAATAATCATATACTTAGTCAATCACTAAAATGTGATTATCTCTGAAACCGTTAAGCTTTGGGGATACTAACAAGTTTACCTTTTTTTTTGTTGTGATGATGTGTGATGATTCTTGTGATGTTTATCACGTTGACAAACTGTTCACTCGATTTTATACTTATGCTGGTTCAATTGATTTTTTGAATGATACAAGCTAATAGACTAAACATTTATTTAACGTTTACAAATATGTGGTACTTGTTACCACTGAGACCTTCAACCTCATTCTGCCGAACAATTCCGGCAGTACATATGAGGACCCTTGTGTATGCGGCGTTGCCACGTAGATACAAATATACGAAATATAGAGACAATGTAAAAATAGAGTACTATCAAATAACGAGATTTCACATAGCTGCCGGCCTTGAAAGGTCGTACCTTTAAATATAAATCAAACTAATAATTATTATTGTTCATTTTCAATTGGAAGGACACTTAATCTGGACACAGCACGTTTAAAGTAATTTGTACCGGTTTTGACCGTTACTACACGAATGTTTCCGTCTTCTCCGGGATGGGTTTCACTTATTCGGCCAACTTTCCACTGGAGCGGAGGCGTATTGTCTTGCAGGAGCACTAACTGTCCAACCTTGAAAATATCAGTTGGATGCTGCCATTTGTATCTTTGTTGCAAAGTATGTAGGTTGTCGCGCGACCACCTTGCCCAGAACTGTTGAAACAGGAGCTGCATATGTTTGTATCGGTTGTTATAATTAAGTTTGGAGTCGTCGACAGGAACTTCAGGTAACGCCAGTAACGAACTACCAATTAGGAAGTGTCCCGGTGTCAAGGTATCGAAATCATCTGGATTTTCGGTGAGAGGAACAAGAGGTCGGGAATTTATTATAGACTCCACCTGAACTAACAATGTGTAGAGATCTTCGTAACTGAGTAAGTTATTATTCAACATTCTTTTCAAATGAAATTTTGTGAGTCTAACCGCCGACTCCCATAGTCCTCCTATATGCGGAGAGCGCGGTGGGATAAAATGCCACGTTACACGATTTTCTGTGAGGAAGGTCTGGAATGTAGGGTTATTGATATGATCAAGTACGTTTTTCGCGCCAACAAAATTAGTAGCGTTATCGGAGTAAATGTCTCTACAGAGACCTCGTCTGGAGACGAATCCTTTGAACGCCTTCAAGAACCCATCCGTAGTTAAATCGCTGACTAACTCGAGGTGCATTGCCTTGGACGCAAAACAGACAAATATACATAAATAAACCTTAATTGATTTAGTGTTTCTTAAGTAACTATTTTTTATGGTATATGGTCCGGCATAGTCGACTCCGCATGTCAAAAATGGTTTTGAAGGTTTTACTCGTGAGGGAGGTAAGTCGCCCATTTTTTGATGAGTAATCGATGGAGTTACGCGGAAACATATAACGCATTTTCTTAACAAACCTCTTACTGTTCGTCTACCGCTTAGAGGCCAAAACCTTTGACGGATTATGGATAGTAATGTTTGAGGACCCGCATGTAGATTTTTGAAATGTTCATGACGGACAAGGATGTTTGTAAAATGGTGTTTGGAAGGAATTATCATAGGATGTTTGTTCTCAAAATCTAGATCTGAATTTTTTAGACGTCCTCCTACTCGCAGGATATCGACTTCGTCCAAAAACGGATCTAAAGATATTAATTTACTATTTTGCGGTATTGAATTAGATTTCTTCAACGAATTAATCTCTTGTTGAAACTCTTCACGCTGGACAATTTTAACGACAGTTTGAATCGCGTTATCTAATTCGCTTACTGAGATATTACCAGAAATTCTCAGTTCCTTGGAAGTTTGAAGACAGTTTGATTTGAATCGAAGTAGGTAAGCAACCACATGTATGAGTTTATTGTATGAAGAGTATTTCGTTATTAATTGATTTTTAGTAGTGGTGCTGGATAACGTAATGATCGTTGATTTAGTTTCAGGCAAATCGTTTTCGCATAATGTTGATTTTAAAATAGGCCAATTCTCTTCATTATGATATAAGAAGTCTGGTCCGTTAAACCACATGGGTAATTCCTTTAGATCATTTGGATTGGTTCCACGAGATACGTAATCGGCGGGGTTTAAATTGGTTGGAACGTATCGCCACTGGAATGGCTCAGAGAGATTTTGTATTTTACTTACGCGATTAGCAACAAACGTTTTAAGACGGCTTGGATCCGAGCGAATCCACGCTAGGGCAATTGTTGAATCGCACCAAAAATAAACCTGGTGGTTTCTCTTGATTGCATTTATAACGGCTTGAGCCAGCTGGGCAGCTAAAAGAGCTCCATATAGTTCTAAACGTGGAAGGGATGTTGTTTTTAGTGGGGCTACACGAGATTTTGAGCAGGTTAATTTAACCATGATTTGACCTATTGAATTTATGGATCGGAAATAAACGCTTCCTCCGTAAGCGGATTGAGAGGCGTCAGAGAATACATGGATCTCTACTTGAATTGCATGCTTTATGAGAACGTGTCTGGGAACTTCTATGTCATTTAGGGAATTGATCTGATTGTAGAATTGTATCCAAGAACTTAGAAAATCGCTGGGAATTGGCTCATCCCAATTTGTTTTCAACTGCCATAGGCGTTGCATAAATAATTTGGCCTTAGTAATTACAGGACTGATTAATCCGAGAGGGTCAAATATTTGGCTTATAATGGATAGTATTGTGCGTTTGGTAAACATGACATGGTTATTATTATTTGTAATATATTTCAACACATCATTTGAAGAATCCCATCTTGTACCCAACGTCTTTGAATTTTGGTTATCCTTGATTTCATATTGTATGCTGGATTCGGTTCCTTTATCTTGCAGATCGCTTAGAATGCTCTCATCGTTGGATGACCATTGTCTCAGATGGAACCCTGCTGAACTTAAGATTTTCTTGACGGTTGTTATTAGTAGAGTGGCTGACTCGACATCGTTAGTACCTGGAAGCCAGTCGTCCATATAAAAGTCCTGTAAAATTGATTGGGAAGCTTCAGGAAACGACGACGTGTTATCGAGAGCTAGCTGTTTGAGACATCTAGTAGCCAGGAATGATGCTGGGCTGGTCCCATATGTAACTGTATTTAATTTATAGAAGCGAAGAGGATCTGAAGGTTTCGAACGCCACACTATCTGTTGATAAATTTGATCCTGTTCGTGCATTTTCACGCAACGATACATTTTCGCAATATCCGCCGTGAATACTATTTCATGGGTCCGAAACCGAAGAAGAATGGAGAATATTGATTCTTGAATACAGGGACCTATTTTAAGAACGTCGTTGAGTGAGAGATTTGTTGATGATTTCGCACTTGCGTCGAATACAACACGCAATTTGGTTGTTGCAGAGGACTCTTTAATCACACAGTGGTGTGGAAGAAAGTAGTTTGATGTTTGTTTGGAGACTTCAGAGGATGAGATTTCTGACATGTGCTCCATTTGTAGGTATTCGTCCATGAACTGAGAGTATTTATCATGTAAAACTACGTTTTTGGACATTTTGGTTTCTAGAGATAAAAATAGTTGAATAGCCATCTGCTGGGATTCACCTAAATCCTTGCAGTTGTCTTGAAAGGGTAATCGTACTATGAAATTGCCAGATTTGTCACGTTGGAAAGAAGATTTGAAATGTTCTTCAGTTTCAATCTCTTCACGTGAATGAATTAAGTCCGTGGAGTGACAATCCTCGAGAAGCCAAAATTTTTCGATTTGGTTTTCAATATTGGAAGTTTTGGATAGATTACAAAAAATGCCATTTTGTGCTAAAGAGAACTTGCATGGACCTGCGACTATCCAGCCCAGTTTAGTGTTTTGCAAAATAGGTCGATTATCACCGAACCCAATTTGACCAGCTAATAATAGGTTATAAAACACTCTTGCGCCTAGAAGAATGTCGATTTCATTTGATATGTTAAATGTGGAATCTGCTAACCTTACATCTGCTGGAACCTTTAAAAAGGACGGATCAAAACTGGTTTGAGGTGTGCTTCCTGTGATTTGATTAGTGATTAGAAAATTGAGATTGTTTTGGAAGGTTGAAGTAGAAGATTTAATTTTAGCCCTTGTCATAAGAGAAATGTCAAATGATTGCCCACTAATACCAATAACGTGAGTGTTGACCTTGAAGGATTTGAGACCTAACCGCTTAAATAAATTGTTGGTGATGAAGTTTGACTGAGAGCCTCCATCCAATAAAGCTCTACAGACAATGGGTTTGTTTTCACTATCAAAAATCTTAACTAGAGCTGTTGATAAGAATGAGGACCCTTGTGTATGCGGCGTTGCCACGTAGATACAAATATACGAAATATAGAGACAATGTAAAAATAGAGTACTATCAAATAACGAGATTTCACAATGTGGCTTCAATTATTTTTCACAAAAGTAGCGCTAATGTGAGGGGCAAAAAAGTTTTGCGTACATTTATGCCGCATACGTGGCCTATGTGGCGCCTTCTACAAAATACATCGAAATGGGCACAAAATTATGATTTCTCATATCAAAAAACCCTCAACCTCAAGTATGTATCTGTATCTCCCTTGTTATCAACATTTTATTTAGGCTAGTTAATTTAAATCGCAATATTTGGAAGTGAAGATTGTACTGTACATCTATGTACAATTACTTGAGGCTCACCCTGTATACAGGAGAAGTTGTGATTTTTGACCAGCCAATAAATAAACAGCTCTTGGACATACCTACCTAGTGTTACCTAAACAGTCGAAAATCATTTGATTGGAAAAAGTAGGGCACACTCTTGTAGTAGATCGAAAATTTTTAACATCACAACCAGTAGCTTCAAACAAACTTTAAACTGTATGGTCCACTCTGTATAATTAATAATAATCAATTAACGATCTTACTGTTTGCTTCTAGGCGGAAAATTTCCTTGAAATGTTTTCTCAATTTGGAATCATTGTTGTAGTATTCATTTTGCAGCTGCTTCCCTGCTGGTTTTCAACAAATGCCAAAGCGAAGGTAAATTTCGAATTATCATTATTCTTCTATTTCTTTTTATGTTAAGTGTAAATAATAAAATTAGCAATAACAAATTTTATATTTTCAGAGTGAAAACATTCCGACAGCTGTTTATTCGTTGCCTTGGAATGATTGCGATTCAATAAAATTGAAAAAGGACATAGTTCGATTCATCCATATGTCTCAAAAGCCAATTGAGTTCTCTGCAATGGGATATGTACCCATATCCACCGATACTTTCATCAAGGTGGGCCCTTACTTGCACTACCACATATAGAGAATTTCAATTAAAATTATCCACCCCACATAGTTATGAAAAATTGATAAAATACATATAAACGGGGACTTCTTTTTGCTCATATATAGACGTTATAACTTGATCCAAGTCTCAATCCTAGGGCACTGATCAGTCCTTTGCTGAAGACGGTCAAATATATTACGTGTTTGATGAAAATAATTTAGACCATGCAGTGAATCTTATTAATGAAGATCTTGAATATCTAGTTACTGTCTCAAATGAAATTGGACTTTACATAAATACCAAGGAATCTAATTTATTGTTATCCGTGTCAAGCGTAATAGATGTATAAATAATAGAGTCCAAATACGTATAAACGATTATGTCCTGGAGATTGAAGAAAGTTGCAAAGATCTAGGTATCATAATTGATTGTGACCCTAACTTTTCTCCACACGTCTTAATGATAATCAGAAGAGGATTAAGTATACTCAAAACTTATATACTCTAACAGAACTATACTAAATTTGAAGTCTAAAAAAATTCTATGTGATACACTCGTCCTATACATTTGAATTACAGTGATGCCGTCCATGGACCTAAAATTCGTAAATGTAGGTAATTCCTATCGATCACAAAAGTTTGAGAATTCATTTGTAAGACTGATGTGTGGAATTAGAGAAAGGGGCCGTACCTCGGGTCAACTAAAAATATTGGGTGACTTACAACACTCCAGCAACGAGTTCTAAATGCATATGTTCTGTTCCATGCTATAATTGTTTCCAAAACTTCCTCATATTTATATAATGGAATAAGCTTCAAAACAGACGTTCATAATATTAACATCCGTAAGAAAAATTATCTCACTCTACCCCTATCGAACAACTGCAAACAATGGATCTTTTTCATGTTATATCGTAAAGCTTTTCAATTGGTTGTGTGATAAGTTTTATATTAGTTTTAGTAAAATTCAGTTTAAAAACAAGTTACAAATGGCTCTGTTAAATGGTGTTATAAGGCCACCAATATGGTGAAAGTTAAGGTAGCTCCATAGTGTAGTTGCAGGAGATTTGATACATAAATATATTCAATTTTAATCACTTCTCATATCATAAAATATTTCGAACCACCATTCCAAAGAGGATCACATGCATTTGTATTTGTTTCCTTTTTTCTTTGTATGGTTTTTCTTATTGTATGTTGCGTGGAAGAGTTGAGTCACTTAAGAAGCTCTTGCTGCTTCAAGGCCCTTCTAAGCCCAGCATTTTGACACAAAAATTCAACTATGTAAGTTTTTGTATTATTTGTGGTACCTAAATAAAAACATTTATTATTAATATTATCATTAATCTAAGAATTTTAATGTCCCCTGTAGCGTCGATAAGCAAGCTTTAAAGTGTCATGGGCTACCGGTCTATTATATATTATACTTTTTGGTCATCCTCTTGTAGAGAAGACTTATACATTGCAATAATGTAAAGGGTGTTCCATTTAAAAAATTGAGAGGAGTGACCATGTGGGGGGGTGGAAGTTATAACGTCTTCATATGAGCAAAAAGACGTTCTCTTTTATATGATTTTTAACGAATTTTTTCATTTGCTCATAAGTGACGCATTTCGAATTATGTGGGGTGAATAGTTCTTATTGAAATGCTCTACATAATATAAAAGTTTTGGAACATGTATATGCAATAATGTTCTATATTTTTCGTATTTTAATTGATAAATTGTTTATTTTCTTTTCAGATAATTCGCAGCACTTTTTCATTCAACACATTTTTGAATTTTTTGAGGGATAAAGAAGCCTATTCAAATTAATACCGTGGAAAATTTTTATGGAAATTAACTTTTATCCCAACATTATACTGGAAAAGCACGCAAAATAATGTATCACACATCGCAAGAATTTAATGTCAAATATTCGCATATTATAATAACCTTTATCCAGAGATTAATAAATAAATAAACTAGAATGAACAGTATAATAATTAGTTTCATTTACAAGAATATACACAACAACAATATACAACTATTATTCATTTACAGTTTTTCTTTGGTTCCATAAAAAGTCAGGTAGCATATTTTTCACTCTCCAATATACAAATCTTGATAAACTGATATTCCTTGTCGATTTTTATTTCTCTTCAAGAATAAATGGTCATAAGTATCATCTGAAACGTTAAAAATACTATATTCAACAAATACACACATTATTCACTGTCTTGAAGCAAAAGATAATTGACATAAAACTCTTGAAAATAAATGCACCTTTATGGACGAGTTATATCAGTAGCTAGCTAAACCTGGTTTATTCTACCATAGGATAATTAACAAAAGTTTGAACCAGTGTGTTGTAATAGGGGTGTTTAAGAGCAGTTTTGTTAATCAATTATTCCGGAAGTTTCTAATCAATGAATTTGGGACGAATAAACTACTGTTAGGTGAATAATTATTTAGCTTTGCCGGGGAGAAAATATGAAAAAAGAATCTCCAATGCAGCTCCAACCCTCAGGTCCTAAAGGTCCACTTTCCACTGATTAGGAGAAGTTTGACAATTTGGAACTTCACTATGGATAACCATCGAATAAAATTTAATTATTATGTACCTATTTATAACAGACCCTACAAGGATATTCCATCAGAATTTTTGAGAAATGAAAAAAATACAGAGTCCAAAGACTGTATTTTTTACAAAATTTTCAGGTAAGATTACTAGGATTATTGTTTTAGCCACTCAATTTTAAGCGGTTGATAAACCCGTTAGTACTATTCTGGTTACCCACTGATCCAATCTGGTATAACACCCAATTTGTTTGTTGAAACTAGTAGTTATAGCTTGAGCCACGTTTTAACAATGCTAGAACAATTTGCCCTATTCATTTGAAGTGGAAACGAAGCTCTGGGCGTCGACCTATCTATGATACAATAATTACGGTGAAGCAGTGTCGATCGCGGTCAGTACTTGGATGGGACAACACCGTCGTAGAGCCCGTACAATACATATTCGTCAATCGCTAGGCGCTGCGACCTAGTGCCAGCGATTTTCTTGTTGATAAGTTCGCCAATGAGTTTCATCTTAGCTGTAGCTCTTATTTGTAAATCAATACCGTATCATTGAAGGATTGGAAAGAAAAAATTCATTTTCTCATATCCTCATTATATTTGAACTAATGTTCAATTTAACTTGTGACGCGTCTCACTAACACTGTGGGAGTATTAACAAATCTATTAGAAAACGTTTATAGCTCCTTTCAATATCTAAGGAACTAACTTGACTTGACTTGGGCTTGATGTGCATTAAAACCTATAATATTGTCGTATTTAGTAAAGCACGTTAACAATAGATATCGCTGAATAATAATTACTTCCGTTACTGGAAAACATGTATTGATTGTGATTTGAGGGTATTCTTCAATCCGTGATTAGGCTTTTAGCTCGCGGACGGATAACATATAGCTTGTACTGATGAGGCGCAAATACGCCGAAACCGGTCTACAAGTTATGTTGTCCCTTCTTACTGCAAACCAGAATGGTTGGTTTGAATATCTAGTAGATATGCCAACCCTGTTTGACTTTGAAGTGCAATGCAATATCCGTCGAGGCCTATAGCCCGGAAAGTAGTTGTTTCTTCTTAGTTCAACAGTCTCTGTACCTACTATAGTAGTTTACCTAACTAGTGCGGAAAGTGATACTTTTCGAACGACGCTTTAGCGGAGTTCGGCCAGCAATCGCGTGCGGAAAAG
>CAJUYI010005325.1:0-16003 GCA_910591695.1 Galerucella pusilla
CCAGAGCCCGAAGTGCACGAGTGGCTAGTGCTAAATGACAACAAGTTTGAGGAAAGGACTGGAGAATTATCATTCGATTGATTATTTTTTTAAGTTACATTCAAAATAATTCCAACAAATTTATATCACTTGACCCAATATAAACAGAATCCACCTTACGAATTTCTTGAAAATTTATGACAGACGCGTCAAATCGAGAAAATACTTAGTCAATTTACATTGAATAATTCCCATTTATTAATAAATTACACGAGAGCTTTTTTTTTGTCGAAGTAAACTTGACATGTATCAATAAGAATTTTGTTGCCTGGCAATTTAACGAAAGAGACTGCCTCCGAAAAAATTACGAGTCCGTAGGACGAGTAATTTTCTCTTACAGTTTTTTGAATTGAATTATCTAATGGCAACAAAATTCGAATGATAAATGTTGGGTTTACTCCGACTCGAAAAAAAGCTAGAGTGTGATTCGGTAAGACAATTTAATGAATATGTAGATCAATAAATTGAAAAATGAGATGTAAATTAGTTTGAGAAAAATTTACATAACGCCATCAAAAATTTGTTTACAATGCTGGTTGTCATGCTCTCAAAAGTTAGGTTCCGTTTTTGTCGCTGGAAAAGTTGGGGCAAACTTTTTTCGCTGTCATAATGTCAAAATCACGCGGCTTATGGGATCTTCATACATGAATTAAATTGTCGCTATAGAATAATGTAGTACTTATATTATTCTTACTATAATAATGTTTTGATTCGCTAGAGCGTATATGAATTAGTTAAATTAAAAAAATGTTATTGCTTTCGAGAAACATCAGAAAATAATCCCTGATAAATTTCCAAAGACGGTCCTGTCGCATTGTATATTATCAGATACTGATCGATCTCGATTTGATTTATCTCTCAGTTAATTTCCTATTCATCCCCGCGGTTAACGAAGTAACGGTTTAGAGGATATAAATTAATTTTTCAAATGTACTTACGTCTATTGTTAGATAAGAGTTTAATGATGATACATAATATATTTCCGGGAATTGATTCACATTTATTACACAGCTTATCCATGAGAAGATTTTTATTAACTCTTTTCATTTGCCTATCAACGAAATTCTATTGTACTTTCATCATACACAAGCTACAAATTTTGTACACAATTTGAAGGAAAAATTAGAACACTGCAATTTTATTTAAAATTTTTACGGGGGAATTCTCATGGAGATGGCTATACGGCTAATCCTACTACATCACGTAAAAAGGTCGCGCTTGCCTTCCACACTTTTTATAAATTTTTTAGGATAGAAATCCAGCTCTAAAGGAAGTAAAACACTTTTTTATTAAATACTTCAATTTGAAGCAATAATATAGTATATTAAGTATCGAGAACGGTGAGGGTTGTTTACCAGGCGACAGCAATGTTTGGAGGCTGACTAAAGCGAAGCCTCCAATTTTGCTGGAGACCGGTATTACCATTTTTGCGCGATCGATCTTTTTTGTTTATTTACAGCCTAGGTTGTCAGGACTGTAAGTTGTGTTTACTGGTTTCTAAGTCTAAAACGTCGGTAAGTGATTTACTTACCGTTCAGACGTCGGTAAGTAAATTACTTATCGACATATTAGCCCCACATACATTCAAGTGGTCCGAAATAATATATTACTCCATTCATTACACATTTTTATATTTTTTTAATGAACAGAACCGAACAGAACAATATAAAAAGTAATAAATAGCAATAACAATTACACCAAAATGCAAATTATACTTCAAACTGATCGAGAAATATAAATGTCACTTTTGACATTTTGTTCATTTCGAAGAAATTTAAATTATTTTATTCGAAATTTTATACGATCGCGCAAAAAATGGTATAAGCATCTCGAACGTAAGGATAATACCGGTCTCTAGCAAAATTCGAACATTGCTGTCGACCGGTCAACACCTTTACCGTTCTTAATACTTAATATACTATAACGTTCGAAATGCTTATACCACTTTTTGCGCAAAATAATTCAAATTTCTTCGAAATAAACGAAATGTCAAAAGTGACATTTATACTTTTCGATAAGTTTAAAATATAATTTGCATTTTAGTGAAATTGTTTTCATGCTATTAATTACTTTTTATATTGCTCTGTTCGATTTTGTTTATTAGAAAAATATAAATCTTCTTATTTTTTTTTGTTCCTTTTGTGTAATGAATGAAGTAACATATTATTCAGAACCACTTAAATGTATGTAGGGCTAAGACGTCGGTAAGTCATGTACTTACCGACTTTTGAACGGTAAGTAAATCACTTACCGACATGTTAGACTTAGAAACCAGTAAACATAACCTACCGACCTGACAACCGATGCTGTAAATAAACAAAAAGATCGATCGCGCAAAAAAAAAAGATGACTGAAAAGGCCTTATTGTCTTCCATCGTTGAAAAGTTGAATATTCATAGGTTAATTATTACTTCCCATTTTAAAACCAAGATTATTGACAGCTCTCGTATGCACAGCTTAACATTACAATTCGACGTTTTGGAGCTTCTTTTATTTCATTCACATGCGATCATGACTAGGCAATTGTTTGTTTAGGTTTTCAAGTTGAGAATTATTAGAAAATTCCAGTAATTATATACCCTGTTTTATTTATAAGATGCGACATAGGTATTCCTGTAGAAACCTGCCAAACGCGAGCTAACTCTTTTACCCAATAGAGTTAATGTAAAATAATAACAGATTTGAAAAACAAGCTCAAATGCACTCTTAATTCTCTTAAATTTGCTCTGGTTCAATGAAAAAATGGATATGTAGCTATGTTTAAAAAAGTCGAATTCCATTTTCATACCACTTTTGGATACTTTAAGCCTCGTATAGAATAGCCAGCAGGGTGAGAGCACGGGAAAAGTTACACCTGAAGTATGGCGGTTCGATTCGCCGCTGCAGTGAAATTTTTTCCTTCTTGTTTTTAGTTTTTTTTTCCAATTTTTCTCCTAAAAAACAGTGAAGTTAAAATAAAGCATAGGTAGTTATTTGTTTAAAAAATTTATTTATTTATTTATCAATAATGTACGGCAGAACATCTTCTGATCGTTTGGGACAATGTTTAGCAGCAAACGGAAAACAATTTGAGCATTTAATTGAATAAATAAATTTTTGGATTAAATAACTTTGCTTTATTTTAAATTTGATGTTTTTTAGACAAAAATTGTGAATAAAAAACAAAAAAAAAAAAAAATTCACCACAGGGGTGAGTTTTTTAAACATATATATCCTTTTTTTCATTAAACCTGAGCGAGTTTCAGAAAATTGAAAGTGCATTTGAATTTATTTTTCAAGGACCTTCCCAGTTCTGTTACTATTTTCAATAACAGCTATTTGGTTAAAAGTTAGCTCGCGTTTGATAGTTTTGTACAGGAATCCCCATGCCGTATCTTATAAATTACACAGTGTATGTACGAGGGATGGAACACTATTTTATTAGACTCTATATTTTATTTCAGGTGTATGTACAAATGCAACCGCACCTTCAGTAAGCAGTATCAACCGAATTTTACGTAACCGTGCAGCAGAGCGCGCTGCAGCTGAATTTGCTCGCGCAGCCGGTTACGGACTCTACCACCCACATCCTTACGCAACCGCAGGTTTCCCATGGCATTCTCCGTTATGGCCGAACGGTCCTTTGGGTATTCCCGGTCCACCGAACTCGGGAAATCCTACTGTTATGTCTGCTTCTCCCGTTTCTTGTGGCTCTCCCCATCCAGATAGTGGTTTGATGAGTTCGCCACCAGGATGTAACATTGATAAAGATGATTCTAGTCTTGATAGTTCGGAACAACCGAAGTTTAGGAGAAACAGGACTACTTTCAGTCCTGATCAATTGGAGGAGCTGGAAAAGGAGTTCGAGAAGAGTCATTATCCTTGTGTATCGACTAGGGAGAGATTGGCGTCGAAGACGTCGCTATCGGAAGCTAGAGTTCAGGTAAGTATCTTTATATTATTAAAAAAATTATTTGTATTTTTATTGCCTATAAAGGTTTAATTTTCCCGGAAAGAGATAGGGAAATTCCCGAATTTTCTTTTCTATAAATTTCCAGCTGTTATCAATATTATTATCGATAATTATTAAGCTCAACGGTCTTTTGAACTTACCCTGAAAAAAATCGATATTCCTTTATATATAAATATTTAATATTATAATTTGTACATCTGACAAATTTCTCATCAATTTTTGTACATGATTCGTTTGCAACATGGTTTCCATTTCTAATAGTTCTAATTGCCATGGAGGGTGATTATTCTCAAATTTCATTGGTTGCAACTTTAATGTTTAGGGGTCCCAAATACCTTCCTCCTAATGAATCATGTTTTACGCCATAGTGACTGAATTTCCCCTTTGAACATCAAACTTATAATTTTTGGGCTGGTAATAAACTGATCCACCAAAGTTAGGGAACTTCAATAATTGTGGAGATTGTGTTGTAATTTGAATGTTTGTCTTTCGCAGTGAATATTATCGTGTGTATGAATGAATTCATTTTTTCCTCTTCTCTTCAATTAAGAAGGGATTATAGACTTTCATATATAACTATGTGGAATTCTCTGGCATGAAATTCAAGGATACTGTTTATTCTGCTTTTCTTATTTTTAGCGGGGTAACATTCATTCCAGTGTCTGGAGTGTCTGCAGTGTCTCTATTCTACGCGTCCTGTCCACAAAAGTAACCTTTTTCTATATGTGAAAACATCTGCAATGTTATATTTTCAAGTTTATGACATTTGACACCAAAGACATTAATTGAAAAAAATTCATAAAGGACAATCTCCTGCATCTGTATCTGTGGAGTAGGGAGGGTATTTGTAGGCTCACAGCACTTAGGCCAAATGTGACCCATTGTACATCCTCCCGAGGAGTTGTACTCCTAGGTCATCTTCCATCCTGTCCTTCCCAGGAAGGTGGACAGGTCACTAGGAGACATCTCCTTTATATCGGCAGGTGTGGACCAAAACTCACCGAGCACACACTCTCCGATCGACGATTATTCCGGACACTCGCATAAGACATGCCTGACAGTTTCATCTTTCTGTTCACACATCCTGCATAGAGGAGTTAACTAATACTGATTTCTGAATAAAAATTAGAAGTAAAAATATTAGGGAGATGGCCTGTTTGCCTAAATGTCCCAGAACTTATTACTTACAAATATCTTCATGTTGCTGATGTCACGCATCATAATTATAATTTCCAATGTTACGTCAGGTTGATATATTTTCATATAAAAATTATTGTTTGTCCACACTTTTCACATAAATATTACTTATAATAGCTGTATTCTTTTTATCACATTTACCTGAGATTAAGTCTCAGTAAATTAGGAAAAAGTATATGTTCTTTCAATATGACTCGATTTAAGTACAAAGTAAGACTAACTAAGAAAATTTCTTCCCCCATTAATCCAATTGAGAGCTTTTCATAGAACTTAGAAGTGAGTTGAAAACTTTTTGCGATCTGTACCGGATATTTGTTAATGTCACATGTCACATCTATCTCAAAAGTGTGGTTAACGTTCTTTTAAATAAGAATTGCTTTAAGAAGTGGCATTTATGGCACTTTCAGGAACCATTGCCTGTTGAAAATAAATTTTTGTGGTATAATCCGAGGTATAAACATTAGAGGTTATGTTATAATTGTGATCTGTGACTGTCAGGCATTCTTTTTAGATACAGGGTGGGGCACTATGAACGAACTATTCTCTGGCGTCTTAACGGCATATATAATTAGAAAAAATAAGACGTGGGATTAAGTAGATTACTTAGGACTATAATTTAGAAATATTCGGAATATACAGGGTGCTCCAAAAAAGCGTGCCATATCAAAGTTAGGTTCCTTCAAATGGAACACCCTGTATTTTATTACATTTTTGAATTGTACTATTGAAAATAATGTAAGTTCATCAACATTTCCCTATACCTATCTAGTTCAGTTTCCAGGATAAATCGATTTTACATAATTTGTAGACGCTCCGAAAAAATACAATAACTTCAAAATAAAAACGAATAACCACATTTGCTTCACACCATCTCACAAGAAGCTTTTAACATTCTGTTTCCAATATTTACTGGTATGCTATCATATACAGGGTGTCTTTAATACGACAGTATAAAGCTAACCATTTGATACATAAATTTCTGGCTTAATTTAAATGGAACACCCTGTATCTGTTGGGTCTGTTGAACGTGGGAATTTATCACCTTTCAGTTGGTATTAGGGTTTCCTATATCTAACTCTGATAGTTTTCGAGAAATTTTAAATTTGTTTTTAATATTCAATTATTTGCTGGACATCTAGTTACTTATGACATGATTCTCCGATGGAAAGTTTTTAAAATTTAAAATTTGTTATTTTGACAATAAGAGCTTTGTGTATGATTTATTATTGATAAATAAAAGATCTCTTAAATCAGAATTTTATTGAGGGTACTCAATCATTAACTTTGCAATAAGATTAGTAAAAAAACTTAACGCTAACTGGAAGAAAATTCCGTAAATTTCTACGTAACAAACTACCCGAACTCTTAGATGACGTTTCACTAGCTACAGGACAAAAAATGTGGCTGCAGTTAGATGGTGCGTCTGTTGATTACAGTATGATCGTCCGGCGTTACCTGAACAATATTTTTCCAGAAAAATGGATTGGGCGAGGGGCTCCTTATCTTTGGCCGCCAAGGTTCCCATGCTTGACGCCATTAGACTATTTTCTTTGGGGTTACATAAAAAGTATTGTCTACAATACAGAGCCAACCACTCCTGAGAACATGAAGGATAGGATAAGGAGAGCGTTTCAAACAGTAAAACCAGAAATTTTAAATGAAGTGAACAATAAATTTTTTTAAAAAACGTTCAAATTTTTATCCAACAAGATGGGCTCTTTGAACACCTTCTTTGAATTTTTTGTACCCAGTTATTTTATAAATCATACAACAAAGCACTTACTGTCAAATTTAAATTTTTTAAAAACTTTCCAACGGAGTATCATGTCATAGGTAACTAGATGTCAGCAAATAATTGAATATTAAAAAACAAATTTAAAATTTCTCGAAAACTATCAGAGTTAGATATAGGGAACCCTAATACCAACTGAAAGGTGATAAATTCCCACGTTCAACAGACCCAACAGATACAGGGTGTTCCATTTAAATTAAGCCAGAAATTTATGTATCAAATGGTTAGCTTTATACTGTCGTATTAAAAACACACTGTATATGATAGCATACCAGTAAATATTGGAAACAGAATGTTAAAACCTCCTAGTGAGATGGTGTGAAGCAAATGTGGTTATTCGTTTTTATTTTGAAGTTATTGTATTTTTTCAGAGGGTCTACAAATTATGTATGTTAAGTCTATGGTTTTTCCCAGTTTTTTGTAACCTAATTTTTAAATAAAAAAAAAGGACGGGTTGTTGTCAAGAAAGTATTATTATGATGACAGAAGGTATGAAATAAAAATGTCACCGAAAAACTGAAAAATAAAGTTTAAAGTAAAATAATCGAATTTTTGTCACGAACCAATAAATCGAATCGATCAAGTAAAAGTTCCTTCATCCATACAGTCATATATTTATTGCTCTCCTTGAGCTGGTCCTTCGTATAGCAGCCGTTTAACCAACAAGAAGAAACGAACATAATTTTGGACGCTTCGAGCCGGATTTGAAACTACAGCGACCTGGTGGACCTGGAGGAACATTATAGAAACAATAATCCTGAAGAAGTGAGCTCGTTCTAATTATTTAACTGCTTCAATTCCTACCAATCCTTTCCTTTAAAGTGTGTAAAAGCAGCTTAGTCTCTATCGTAACGTATCGAACGTTTCCTCGTTATTAATTGCTTTAAATCGATAATTTAATCGCACGTCTTATATCATCATAAAAGTAATAATTGCATCGTTTCTCGTTAATTCAAGGAGTAGTGACATTCCTGTCAAACATTAATCAGAAAATTTAACACGCACCTAAAATACTTTTTCTCGTACAGTCAATTACTGTATTTCTCGTATCCCGTAAATTAGCAAATTATTCTCGTCATATGCCAAGAAAAATGCCGCGAAAAAATCAAAAAAACTGTAATGAAGAAGTTAGCACTGATGAAATTGAAATTATAGAATTATCGCACGTAAGACAGGTTATTATAGATAGATTAGATCGCTTTTCAAGTTTTATATCTCAAAATGAAGAAAACCTTGACCAATTTCAAATCGAAAGTCGATTAAAAGGCGTAGAAAACGATTTTTTAGAGTTTGATAGAATCCAAACGCGTTTAGAGTTTTTAGATTCCAATGAAAAGGCTAATAGGTTAGATACCGAATCTTTATTTTATACGGAAATTGCTAAATCAAAAAATATTATTGCTAAATTTCAACAAATAAACGATTTCAAAATAAAACAATCTCAATTTCAAACTACTTTTAGTCCTAATTTACAAAATAAAAGCGTTGTTGCCAATCTTCCTGATTTAAATTTGCCCAAATTTTACGGAAAATATGAAACCTGGTTTAGTTTTCGCGATCAGTTTGAAGCACTGGTAGAAAATCGACACGATATTAGCGAAGTATCAAAATTAATGTACTTGAAATCATTTTGTCAAGATGACGCATTAAAACTGATAGAAAATTTACAATTAACGGCTGACAATTACACAATCGCCTTTGAATTATTGAGAAAACGATATGAAAATCGTAGAGCTATTATAAATACGCACATATATCAATTATTGTTCGATTTACCACATATTACACGAGAATCTTCATCGATGTTAAGAAAATTATTAGATTTGTTATATCAACATTTGTCTGCTTTGGAAAAATTGCAATTACCTGTTGAAAAATGGGATGCTTTATTGATTCCAATAATTTTGCAAAAATTAGATGACCGTACAAAAAAGGAATGGGAAAACAAACAAAATGATCAAAGGTTGCCAACAATGTCTGAATTTACTGAATTTTTAACAAAAAAGTGCTTTACTTTAGAAGCTGTTCATTCTATTGACAATTTAAAAAACAATAATTCAAATGAATTAACTTCTTCACGTATCAAAGCACCATTGAAAACACAAAACACAAACTTTAGAAGGATAGTGGGACACGTTCAATCACCTATAAATACATCCAATCAAAACACCTGTTTAACTTGTAATAAAAATCATTTAATTTATCAATGTCCTGAATTTATCAATTTGAATATTAAGGAAAAATACCAAGAATTATATAAACATAAATTATGCACCAACTGCTTAAGATCTGGTCATTTTAAACAAGATTGTTTATCCGGAGGATGTAAAAAATGTGATTTAAAACATAATACCGCATTACATGTAGATAATTACAGACAATTTCAACAAAACAGTCAAAATCCGACACAACGTTCACAATATGGTAAAGCTGCATCGCAACAATCATCGTCGCGTCAGGCGTATGCGCAGCCAACAGAATCAACTGATTCGAGAGTCAATCGGCAAACAAGCGCGTTTTGCGCACCTGTTCAAAATGAAACGTCACAACAATTAAGACCTACTACATCGACAAGAAACCAGGAAATACCATCGGAAATATATCAATCTGCTGAACATTATGCACAAAATGGCGATTTCGACAGGGAAAATGCACAAGCAACCCATACGTACACGATTATTGATTCGAATCAAGTTTTATTATCCACTGCAACGGTTCTTATTCAAAACGATATTAACAAATGGATTAAATGTACTGCATTACTCGACTCAGGTAGTCAATCGAACCTAATTAGCGAAACGTTAGTTGAAAAATTAAGACTAAAATGCAAAACAATTGACATACCGTTAGCTGGAATAAATCAAATAGAAACGAAAATTAATTATAGAACTATTGCAAAAATTAAATCAAGAAATGGAGACGTTGAATTAAACTTACAATTTTTAGTTTTATCTCAAATTACTTCAAATTTACCGCTGACTAAATTTGAAAAAACCCAATTGAAGTTACCAAAAGGACTCGAACTAGCAGATGAACAATTTAACGTACCAAAAAGGATAGATTTATTACTCGGAGCAGGTATTTTCTTTGATTTATTGAAACAAGGTAAATTGAAGTTAGGAGAAAATAAACCTGTACTACAAGAAACATCGTTGGGATGGATCGTAAGCGGAAATCTAAATTTAAATAAGGATTCAAATAAAATGCAAGTTTGTAACGTTAATACAAAAATATCGAATAAGCAATTAAATGATGCTTTAACCAAGTTTTGGCAAATAGAAGAGCTGGATGCTAAATTTTTATTGTCAAAAAGTGAGCAGTATTGTGAAGAATACTTTAAGGCAACCACAAAACGAGACGAACACGGGAAATTTATCGTAAAATACCCTTTTAATCCCGAATGCCCTGATATATTTGGAAATACAAAAATTATGGCTTTGAAGCGTTTTAAGAATTTGGAAGTACGTCTTGGAAAAAATGACGGTTTAAAATCGCAATATATCAATTTCATGAGAGACTATGAAAACTTGGGACACATGACATATAAAGGATTGTCAGAATCGGACACTTCAATTGAAGGACAAACATTTTTTTTACCGCATACTGCAGTTTTGAGAGACTCGTCAGTTACCACGAAATGCAGAGTTGTTTTCGATGCAAGCGCAAAGTCAAGTACCAATATTTCATTAAATGATTTAATTTTAACAGGCCCACATATTCAGGAGGATTTGTATTCCATTTTGCTCAGACTACGTTTAAGAGCTTATGTGTTGAGCGCTGATATAAAAATGATGTATAGGTGCATAGATATTGATCCAAGCGAACGTTGTTTTCAGAAAATAGTCTGGAGAGAAAGGCCAGATGAACCTATCAAAGTTTATGAACTAAACACGGTTACGTATGGCACCTCAAGTGCACCGTTTCAAGCGACACGATGTTTAAAAGAGTTAGCGTTACAGAATAAATTAGAATATCCACGAACATCGCAAATAATCGAAAAATGTTTTTACATGGATGATTTATTAACCAGTGTAGATTCTAAGCAGGAAGCTATAGAAATTTATCATGAGTTATCTAAAATATTAACGGGAGCCAACTTTGAATTAAGGAAATGGTCATCTAACAACAAATCAGTTTTAACTTATATAAAAAATTCCACAAACAGTCAAGACGAAAATTTTGTATTATTTCATGATGAAAAACAATTAAAAACGTTGGGAATAATTTGGGACGCGAACGAGGACGTATTAAGATATTCATTAAATCTAGATGTGAACGAAAAAAATGTTACCAAACGCGCGATTCTGTCCTTAATTGCACAAATGTTTGATCCCCTGGGTTTGATCAGTCCAGCGGTAATATTAGTTAAAACTTATATTTGTATATTTATTTGTTTCGCAACTCGCGCAATTCACATAGAGTTAGTTAAAGATTTAACAACACATAGTTTTTTAAACGCCTTGAAACGATTTTGTTCTCGACGCGGAAAACCAAGTGATATTTACTCCGATAATGGTTTGAATTTCGTAGGAGCTAACAATTATTTTAGAGAGCTTTATGATATTCTTACTGATCAAAATCATAATGATTCCGTTTCAAAATTCTTGGCACCTGACAGAATAAATTGGCATTTTAATCCAGCTAGATCAGCTCATATGGGTGGTTTGTGAGATGCTGCGGTTAAGTCCACAAAATTCCATCTTAAACGCGTACTCGGTGAATCACATTTAACTTACGAGGAAATGTACACGCTGCTGGTGGAGATTGAGTCTTGCTTGAACTCACGTCCTTTGAGCCCTTTATCCAATGACCGATTTCCTACCCTTGACTCCCGCTCATTCTCTTATTGGCGACTCACTAGCAAGTTTACCAGAAGAAGACCTCAAAAAAGCTAAAATCTCCAGCGCGGATCGATACTATCGATTACAACAACTGAAGCAACAATTTTGGGAACGATGGTCAAAGGATTATTTAAGTCAGCTGCAAACTCGTTCCAAATGGAAGCTTGATGTCGTAAGCGTTTTAAAAGTTGGATCCATGGTTGTTCTTATTGAAGATAACTTACCTTCTTTAAGGTGGCCTCTCGCTCGTGTCGTAAAATTACATTATGGTACTGACAATGTGGTACGCGTAGTTTCGGTTCGAATGTCAAATGGTAATATTTTGAAGAGAACCATTTCTAAAGTTTGCGCGCTGCCAATCGAGTACTGATTTCAAAAAATATATCAATTAAAATGTATATACTTATGTAATGTTTTGTTGTGCCGCTAATCTGTGTAATACTTTTTATTTTCATTGAAAAGTGGACTTTTCAAGGCGGGCGGCATGTTAAGTCTATGGTTTTTCCCAGTTTTTTGTAACCTAATTTTTAAATAAAAAAAAAGGACGGGTTGTTGTCAAGAAAGTATTATTATGATGACAGAAGGTATGAAATAAAAATGTCACCGAAAAACTGAAAAATAAAGTTTAAAGTAAAATAATCGAATTTTTGTCACGAACCAATAAATCGAATCGATCAAGTAAAAGTTCCTTCATCCATACAGTCATATATTTATTGCTCTCCTTGAGCTGGTCCTTCGTATAGCAGCCGTTTAACCAACAAGAAGAAACGAACAATGTAAAATCGATTTATCCTGGAAACTGAACTAGATAGGTATAGGAAAATGTTGATGAACTTACATCATTTTTAATGGTACAATTCAAAAATGTGATAAAATACAGGGTGTTCCATTTAAAGGAACCTAACTTTGATACGGCACGCTTTTTTGGAGCACCCCGTATGTTCCAAAATATTTTTAAATTATAGTCCTGAGTAATCCACTTAATTCTACGTCTTACTATTTCTAATTATATTTGCCGTTAAGACACCAGACAATAGTTCGTTCATAGTGCCCCACCCTGTATAAATTTGCCTTCATCTCAGTTCACTTTGTCTCAATTATTCTAAGTGAGACAGTCGACTGGTAAAAAGAATACAGCTAATATATTACATTAATCTTGAGACTATAATAACACCTCCGATTCATGGATCACAAGGCACAGGCCAATAAAAAAGAAGACTGCCAGATTGACATTTCTAGTTTCCCTAAAGTGAAGGGAAGAAACCACAGCTTGGCGACGTCAAAAAATTTAGTTCTTGTTGCCATTATCCAAAAGTCGTGGACAAAAAAGTTCATACTTTTCATCATAGATCCATTTGTGAAATTCCCCAACTTTTTTGGAGCAGTTTATTTGTGTCTTTCCCAGCAGAATTCGTACATGTTTGAAAATTTTCCACTTAATCTAAAATTATACAGTATGACTAATTTTCTGAAAATTTTTACCGAGCTCAAGCAACACCACTACACTGTCACATTTTTCACTCTCCACGCTCCCCAAATTCTACCCCAGTGTAGTGTTAGTTTCAACATTGATACAAATCTTTAAAGTAAAACACCCTCCAACAAAAAAAAAACTAATCGGTGCATTGTAACCAGGTTTGGTTTTCCAACAGACGAGCCAAATGGAGACGTCATCAAAGAATGAACCTTTTGAAGCAAACGGAAGGGCCAGGAGGAGGATCCCAGGGAACACCTTCGAATCAGTCTTCGATGTTTGGGGCTCGCCTGACACCTTCTCCCCATTACAAGGGAGGTTCCACCCCTGGATCACCGCTTACTACGCATCTCATCCCCCATTCCGCGGCTTCGTCGCTCCTCTTGGGGATGGGAGGAGAAAATAGCGCATTTAAGGCTTTGGTACCAAACGCTTTAATATCCGAGAGGCTCAGGAGGTAAGTAACAAACATATATTGATTAATTTGTTACTACAACATTGACTACAAAAGGGTTCATTGTCTATAATATATTTTGTATTTTAAAATCCGACCTTCCCGAGAACACTTTTATTAAAGCTGAACTCATTCCAAGGTCAAAATGTCTACTACAAGATTCACTATTATTTTACAGTTGATAATTATTGTTAATATTATTTTCAGATTAAGTGAGTACGCCTCTGATTCCGACGAAGAAATAAACGTGAACGACGAATCGGATCTGGAGGAGCCCACGGAGAGGATATCGAGATCTTCGAGTCCCGTAGAAGTCGTCGATGTGATGGCAGCTTCATCAAAAGATCCACCCACGTGTCAACCCCTACAACTGACCATGCACAACAGAGACTAACGAACAAGTAAAACAAGTGTTTTTTTTTAAGAACCAACAGTGTGTGTGCTGATATGAAAATAACACAATTTCATGTAACTAACGCGTCTATACAGAACAAACAAGAACGTCCAGTTCATTTTATCTCTTTCAAACGATTTGAATTAAAACAAATTCGCGTTAATATGAGGTTAGATTACGATGAACTTTGTTGTTTTTTATCGGTTAGTCGGTGATAATTTTACGGAGTTTTCTTTAAAAACCAAAACGCCTACAAAAAGAATTGTTCATATTCATATTTTCATTTCAAATTAAAGGCCTTGGCACACCGTCGTACTGATAGTCCTGGACGATTAGTACGTTTTTGTCAAAATAAATCGCTGCCCATGCTATCAAATGAGACGGTTCACACCGCGCGTCCAGAATATCGCGAACGTCTTGGACGTCCGAGACGGTTTTCGGAGGACTGCTCGGCGAGTGATTCTCTACAAACGTCCAGTCCCCTTCCACGACCTAGCGCATGCGCACTCCAGAACCATGTGCTCCGATGCCCTCATTTCTGCAAAACCACGCGTCATCCCAATGTGTTTGTTGTTGCAGGTGTTTTATGCGTTTGTACCATGTAAGCGTTGTTGGAGGAAGTTCGTGATCATCCTGTAACTCCTTCCGTTTTTTATTTATGGGATGTATCCATTTACTTCTTTCTGTTGACGAATATAATAATGATAAGTCGTCATCACTATCACTACTCGACTCGTTCATCCACGGAACAGAAAACCGGTCTCACAGCAAGGAGCTAGCGGAAAAGACATCTTTGCACTGACTGATCCTCATGAGCGGCCAAGTGGACGTTTGGTACGTTGCTGGGCGGTGTGAAAGGGACGCGTACCGGACGTCCGAAACGTTCCAAACGTCCAGGACGTTCTGTACGCCGGTGTGCGAATGCCTTAAAGCTTTTTTTCTGTAGTTTAGGTGCGTACTTATTAGAACAAATTTGCGCACGTCACATGCGCCCACAGGAAAGTTTTTTGACAATTTGAATTTTTTGAGAGCATATCTGCCTCTTGTGCCTCGCAAATAATCGTCCATACTAAAAAAATGACTTCTTAAATGTGCGTTTCCTTTAGTATTATCAATTATTGGGTGAATATTTATAAAAAACAGTAAAATTCAACTTTAATTTTACTTACTATACTCTCAGACCTTCACTCGTTGATATACCTCTAATAAGTGATGAGTTCAGCAGCGCAAAATGGGTGTGTGGTCATATTTAATAACTTGTGTCTTTTTCTATGTTTGACAAGCTGTAAATGTCCTTTGATGTTAACCGGAAATCGACAGTTAGCTTTTGAGCGTGCTCATATCTTTCGTGAATAGTTTTTTGCCCGGTAGACACTTGTACACGTGCCTAATTGTGCTGAAATGAGTATGTACCTTTGAACGAGTATTTATAAAACATAGCTCAATTCAACTATACTATGCGATCTTCAGTGGTTGATATACAGATTGCGAAAAAGCTTATTGAACCGTGCTGATTACACAAGTACGACAATGAAAATATGAGAAAAACAGCTTGAAACGAGAGGAAGAATAATTGTGCGCGCGCATCGAGGCGTGTACTTAGTTCCAGGGGCTGGCCGAATGTTGATTGATTTGTAGCGAAAAGACCTAGGAATAGCAGTTTAGTTGTAAATTTTCTCTTTGAAGGACAATGTTGCCGGATGAAAGTGTTTAGTTTTACCTATTGTGCATGTCTTCGAAAAAGTCGACGATAACGAGACAAAAATATCATTCGAACGAATTAATCTGCGCCTCGATGTGAGCGCACAATTATTTTTTCCTACGATCACTACCCAAAGTAGACTTTTGCACACTCAAATC
>CAJUYI010005326.1:0-16002 GCA_910591695.1 Galerucella pusilla
TTAAATAGTTACTTCACTTAGTTAAAACATCAGAAAATCGAAAAAACAGATACCTTCAAAAACCAAATATTAATTGAAGTCTAACATTTTGTCCTCCAGCACAATATGGCCGTTATTTAAAATGTGAGGCGAACGACAGGAGCTAGTAGACATTTTTTACCCAAAATATGATCATGTTGATTGAACTTGCCCTTTTACTAACGCCTTACATTTTGGAGTTGGGAAAATTGATTTATTATAATATTTCTTTTCAATTATTGGGAAAAAATAATATTGAAATTGGTATATTTGACTCATCTTGAATAAATTTGTTTATAAAAACTTGTATTTTCCTTTATAATCCCGATAAAGTTCCACAAAACTTGGAAAGGAATATAAATTCATCCATTTCTGAAAAATATTGTTTCATTCGACATAATCCTGACTCAACTTTGTTGAATATTGGATTTGGAGCAAGCATGATGAAATTTTAGAACGAAATATCCATTTAATATAATTTTAGGACCTAATAATAGGTCTGTATCAATAATATAATTTCAAAGCTCATTAAATAGAAACATTGAAATTCCTAATAACTTCAAAATCAAAGCATTTAACATTTTAGAAAATACTTTTTATAGCACAAACTCTTTCAATAGATATCTCCATATTGGAGGTTGTGAATACCCGAAATACCTTTCGCTAAAATTCCAGTTCACGGCATGTCGGATTGTTTTGGATGACCAGAAGGTATGTAGATTCATGATAAGAGAAATTCCTGTTTAATTAAGCCAATAAAAAATTCCTCAAACAGTCGTTCCAAGTCAAATATTTGAAATATATTGAAAATTTGCAGTAGCAACATACAATATTAATAAAAACTGTGATTTTAATAATAAGGCTAGATAAATTAGACAGGGTGTCCCCTTAATACGTGCACCGAGGAAAACGGGCCAAGTAAACTGGTTGAATAGAGAATTCTCCAATTTTGTATTTATCCGGAATGACATTTCGTAAGCTAGCAGTTTTATCATCATCATCATCATGGCTGTTCAGTCCCGATGGAACTATGGCTAGCTCAATAGAGCTGTGTTTTATTTTTCTCATGTCAGTGCGACTATGATCTTTATCTGTCCTGGGCTCTATTGTTATAGTTTTCCATTTTCTTCTGTATCTGCACTCTGTTTTCCAGTCTTTAATTGTCCTTATATCTTCCTCTACTTGATACCACCATCTGCTCCGTGGTCTTCCTCTTGTTCTCGTCATTAATGGAATTCATGTTGTGATTACTACTACTACTACAGAATGTGCAGGCGAGCCTTAAGTCATGGTTACGGTACTAAGGCCTCTGGCCCATTGTGCCATTCCTGCTACCTAGATATCCATGAAGCCTAGCCCTTCAATGAAGGCCACAACCTTTTTCAGTGGATGCCTGCTTGTGTCTTCAGGAGCCATGACAGGGACTCCGAAGATTCGCCTGCGTAATACAGCCCAGTGTGGACACTCTAAGAGAACATGGACTGACGTTTCATCAGTCATGCCGCAACCCCTACATAGGGAACTTTCCTCTACTCCTAGGTTGTAGAGGTGCTTTCTCACACAGCAGTGCCCCGTTAGGAGTTCTGCTATCTTCCTCAACCTACTCCTTGCTAGTTCAATAGCTGCCCCAGCGTGTCCATCAGTCCATCCCTTCAGTAGAAGTTTGGATTGTCTAGGACCCTGCACAGCATTCCAATGAGCGAGGTGCTGGTTCCTCAGCCACTTCCTCGTCTCCTTGTGTATTGTTTGTTTTGTTAGGCCGAGGGTCGGGCCCGGGCCGCAGAAAGGAGCTGCCGCCCCTTCCGCAGCCAGTGTATCTGCCATTTCGTTGCCTTCAAAACCAGAGTGGGCCGGAATCCATTCTAGCCGCACTGCGGTCCGACTTGCAAGATCAGCAAGTCGTTCTCGACATTTGTCAGCAAGTCCTGAGTTGATGGTATATCCACTCAGGGCTTTAATTGTTGCCTGATTGTCGGTGTATATGGTTATGCGTCGATCCACATAACCTCTGTTTAGGTTTATCTGCGCACATTCCAAGATAGCGTATATCTCGGCCTGATATGCACCAACACCCAATGGTATACAGATTTGTGTCCTTGGGTTCCTGGAGTAAATTCCAGCTCCTGCTCTGTCACCAGAGTATGAGCCATATGTGAACCAGACAGTACCATGAGGCTGTGTATTCGTCTCTTTATCCCAGGATTCTCTGTCCCGGATCATAGCATTGCATAGGGTTGCGAAGTAGTACTTGCGCAAGCATTCGTCAGACGCTCGAGCCAGAACTGGAATATCTTCCAGGAGCCGGAGCTTCTTGACGTGTCTGCACTCTTCCCCTCTTCGCACGTATCCCAGACGCTTCAAGCGCAGGAAAGCACTCCCCGCCTCAGCCTCGTGAAGAGGTGGAAGACCATGTTGTGATTATCTTTTATATTTTTGTTGGTGCTCTTCTCATAATGTGTCCCATCGATTCCAGTCCATCCAGTATAGGAGCTATTAGCGGCGATCGTACTCTTAAACTACAAAAGACGCGTAAAAAGCATAGAGATACTACATAATATAGAGGCAACAAGCCATAGGCCGTCGTGTAAGTGGGAATGGCCGTCTTAACTCCGGTAAGAGTGGAGTATCTATAGCATGCGCGCCATTAGAGAAAGTCAACCAGAGCCTTTGACTTTATATCTCTCTTTTTCTCTTTCTCTCTCTCTCTCTCTCTGTGGCTTCCATATTAAAAGAATAGTATCGGAGACCGCTAAGAGGAGTTCAGAGTGAACATTGTTAATAAACGGTTATATTACTATAAACTCTTTAGGGCCGTAATATTTGTCTATAAATTCCATGATATGCAGAATTTACGCTAAAATATATCTTAAAAGATTCCAACTCCCCTTTTTACAATAAAATAATCCTTTTCTAAGAGATTAGTGAATATTCTCGTGGTTTTTGCGTTTTTAAAGTGAACTGAAGGTGACATATGTGTTAAACTGGCTGAAGAGCTACTGAAAATCAGTGGAAATAAGCTAAGAATTATCACAGATTATCTAACGGGTAAAAGATCACCTGCATAAAATGGGGTTGTATAATGGGGATCTCGGCTGCAGACTTTGTGACATGGATACCGCGACCCATATTTTGTCTGACTAAGGTATAAGACTCCAAAAGACAGAGAATCTTTGGAGAAGCCAATGTGTCGCCTGAAGCATATGGCAAATATCCAGGTGACCTACATCGTCGACTCGAAGGTACGGGAATGGCTGGGTGGGTTGAATAGATGTAGGAGTAGTGTACAATAAGCCAACAGCCTGCAGTGCTACTTGCACAAAAATGGAGTGCGATTTTTTTACCGTGCCTTACAGACATTTACATTGATTGCCGACTGTGTATTATAGACTGTTTACAGGGTGGTCGTAGGTAAAACATTATAAATAAGATTAATTCAGGTTATTATCTGAGATAGACCTGTATAGACCTAACATATATACCAGAGGTGACTTGAAATACCAATTACTCAATTTTTAATCAAATGTGACGACACCTTTATCCACTTATGTCTACAATTAAAATATAAATTTGATTTAGTGGAATTTATGTATCAAAGCCGACGAGTGATATTATTTCACCTCTTAACTTCCACGGAAAATTGGACATGAGCTTCAACATATATGTACATACGAGAGGAACGTTAAAGTATTCGTTAGATTTATTACATCTCTCTCAGATCTCCCAAATAAATTACCATTTTTTCATAACTTTACGCATCTAGCGGAATATTTTTGACAAACGGAAATATTAATATTCTTTTTGGTTAAAAATGCCTGGGGAATTTTTCATTTTAAAAATGTGTGGAGAATGGATTCATTCATGCAACTTCATTTGAATTTGAATTCATATTGGCTCCACATCAATTTTATTGGTGTATCTGGTATGAGTAGAAGTATATTTTTTGGACTAACTTGACTGTCTTAAAATTTTATTTTTGGCAACGGAAAAAGGATATTCTTTTGAAAATTTGGCCCACCACTCGATATCTGATCGATAGAATACATTCAGGACATTTCAAGAACAGAGACTAATAATGATGCTCCATCTAGGCTTAGGATGTGAAGTTTACTCCAGAGCACTAAGCCTAAGGATTAAGTGAGGAATGGGAAACAGTACCTGCGTGGTTCAAACAGAACTGGCTGGTATCTCACTTGCCACAAAAGAGCTAACCAGAGAAGGAATTTCTGGCAAAAACATAACAATCTGCACTGATAGTAGACAAGCCCCATAAGCCTTGAACAGACAACGTGTTATATCGGGGCTAGTACTAGAGTGCCACCAAGATTTAGCTAACGCCTCGGCAGATAACAGTATTATCCTCAGGTGGGTTAAAGGGCACGACAGGAGTAAAGGTAATCGCATTGCCGATTCTTCAGCCAGGGAAGCGGCTGGACTGAAAATTTCAGAACCCAGTGACACCTTCGGCCTAACGACTTCGACAATTGCGAATTTAACCAAACCAAACCAAACCATCAGGAGATGGGATGGAATCATCGGATGCAGTTTTGCCAGGATCACCCTGGGCGACCCTGGGAAGCTGGCGTCGAAGAAATACTTGGCGATGACCAGGAAAAACCCACGTTTAACAGTAGGATTTCTGACTGGCCACTGTCAACTAAGGAAACACCTCCAAATTATGGGGCTAGTGGACACACCTCTATGCAGGATGTGTGAACAGGAAGATGAAACTGTCAGGCATGTCTTATGCGACTGTCCAGAGTTATCGTCAATAAGAGGAGTGTGTGTTCGGTGAGTCTTGACCTACACTTGCCGGTATAAAGGAGATGTCTCCTCTTGACCTGTCCTTCTTCCTGAGGACAGGATGGACGATGACCTAGGAGGACAGCTCCTCGGCAGAATGTACAATGTGGCCTAAGTGCTGTGAGTCTACACTCACCCTCCCTACTTCACAGATACAGATACAGATGCTCCATCTACTCTTCAAAGAGTGAACTCTTGCATAGAAAATTATGAGAGAAAATTATAAAAAACAGATCGTGAAGATATGGGTCACCCTTGTAATATTTAGGAGGGTTGATACATTTTGGTGGATTGTATTGGGCTCAATTTTAAATTCTCTCATATCAAGCAGGTACTAGCAGTTTTTTTAAGATGTGCTTAAAAATGCGTCTTCTCCATTATTTCAGTTATTTTCATTTATACACCCATGGTGACATTTTCTTTATAGATCCTAAACAGAGTATCCCGAAGAGGGTTAGTAGAGACATTAGACGATAATAAATTTATAGTTCATTATAATGGAAGTTTCGCGAGTTTTCAAAGCAGATAAATTACCTCTGGCTTAAGACCTCACGTAGTAAATTTGTGGGATGGTTGAACTGCCATGCAAATTCCAAATGATCGCAAAATTAAATGAATTAGGGGAGTCAGAACAGAACTGTGAAAATTAAATTTTGTTCATTTGGAAATTATATTTATATTAAGAATTGTGAGAAAAATTTTTCGATTTACTTTTTTTTTACTAAAATTGTCACATGTTTCATACTAAGATCAATAATACATTTTTTCGACTACTAGTTGTGAAGTTGACAATCATTCTAGCCAACTGAGAAGTTGAGTTTCTCTATTAGTGGTTAATAATTTGTTCTATTGTTAACTTAGGTCAATAATGGACTAATTCAAATAATCATATATCATAATCTATGGAGCGAAAACAGGCAGTGCTCTTGTCAAAAAGACGACGGGTAAACGCTTCTCGTGGTGCGTTTGTGAACGCTGTGGTGTATAATGATAGCTCTTACGCTCAAAGTGTTGTGTTGTGAACGCAATACCGCTGTAATATTTTAGCATTGAAATAGAGTATAATTTCAATTATTTTCAATTTTTGTTCTTAATTTGGCTGGTAGTGGAAAAAATGTATATACAGCACGGTGGTGGTTTATGAGCTTCGCACCTTTGGTTATTGGTCAATAATAATAGTCTTCACCACCTTGCTGTATAATATACTAATATTTTTATGTTAATATAAATATAATATAAACATTTGTTATCATAAGTTGTAGCTTTTACTTTTCCATAACGTTTTATATGTTAATATCAGGATAGACACGGATCGTTTGATTTGAAGGTAAGCAATATTTTGCAAATATATTTTTGTTTTCGAACTAATTGGTCTGATTACCTATATACATATATTGAGATACATTCGTTGGGTTGACGCAGGATAACGTTAGTGTATGAATTCTTATGTAAATATGCTTTGTTATATTATAGTTAACCACTTTTAACAATTTACGTACTCTCCTGAGGGACGATAATTCTCACGGCAGAATGCGTAAATGACCGTTTAACTGCAAACGACCAACTGATTTTTTGTGCTTCAAGACCGAAAACGTTGACTATTATTTATGGAATCATAGCGCCACATACAGATCGCGAAAAGTCTGTAAATATGAGGAAAACTACTTGAAAGAGAGAATAGAATAATTGTTTGCAGTCAGCGTTTGGCGTGTGTTCAGTTCCAGCTACCAATCTGATATGAAAGCACCGTTGCAAGTTTAGAATGTTTGGTACTTTCTAAGGAATATTACTGTTAAAATTTGAGTGAGATTAACACAAATAAGAATAAAATAATATAGTTCAAGAAACAATTTGGACAAATTAAAATATGCAGAAATGAAATCTATACACTTCTTTCGATTTAACAATTATTGGTATTTTACATTGTTGGCGACAACAGATAATACATTTGGTAACAGCTGACTGCGACAAATATTCTTCTCTCTATTTCAAGTAGTTTTTCTCATATTTTCCTTGTCGTACTTGTGTAAATCGTATAACTCGAATAGACTTTTCATGATCTGTATATCTATTGGTTATGTGTATTCCAGCTCCACCTTTGTGCTCAAATCACTCGTGGTTCTAGCGCAGCACTTTTAGCTCAAACATTTTGTCAGCTGGAAAGCAGCTCTAATAATAAATTATTAAAGTAAAAGAGAAGCCTAATGACTACGAAATAACGTTTGGAGAATTTTACAAAAAAAAATCAAAACCAAAGTCGTTTTAGTTAAATTATTCTCGTTCTGACTTCCATATTTACCTCAATTTGTATATTAATATTTTGCTATTGTTTATTGATTTATTTCACTAGTTCACTTAATGGGTATTTTTTTTTTCAAACAATACCCTCTATTGAAGCGTTTAAGGCTACAATTTAGTATTATCCAATTTATTTTCTATTTTGATAAATCTTCGTCTCATTATGACGATGTTCACAATTTTCTCATTAATTTTAATGAGCAAATTTTCTAGTAGTTGTCTCGTAAATGCGACATTGTTTAATCGATATCGGTAAGTAGTTTTCAATCAATCAGCAGGGAGCTTTGAGGTGATTAATTTATAGCAAAACTTTTTTTTTAAATAATTCAATATTGAAATTCAGAAGAATATTATTTTTTGTATAATAAGTTTCATGCCAAATGGTATTGGCTTATAAACTGCACTAATCTACCTGGTTTAGTCCCATTGTGTGGAAAATCATCAAAATTAACAAGTTTCTGCAAAAGTTAATGGGGAAAATTATGGGATCAAGCTGTTAGAATGAGGAGCTTATCTTGAAAAAAAAACTGAAATCAATCGTATTTTAAAGGCTATACAGGGTGTAACAAAAAGGCAGATCATAAATCATACCACATATTTGGGACTAAAAATAGCTCGATCCAACCCAAGTTACCCCATACAAATGTGCATGCGAAAAAAGTTACAATCCTTCGAAGTTACCAAATGAGAATTGATTTTTTCAAATATTTCGACAGTTGTTCGACATATTATAATGAAAGTTGACCAGTGGCTTTCTTATGATCAGAGCATTTTGAAAAAAAATTAAGGAATTATCGCACCCCGTTAAAAATTTATGGGAGTTGAGATCCCCTAAACCCCCCCAAAATTTTTGTGTACGTTACAATTTGATGCTTATTGTGGCACCATTATCCAAACACATTATTTTTGAAACTTTTTTGCCGCCTAGTACTTTTTACAATTATCAGTTTTTATCGAGATACGGCCTATTTTTCATTATGCTTCAAAAATTTCAAGTAGCGAAAATTAAAGTCAATGAATTTTTAAGTTTTTCGAGAGACCCAAATTTTTGATTGAATCTTATTCATTTACAAATGAGTAGTTTTTATTAGATGTTCGAAATGGCCCCCATTTTCTTGAATATACAGTCGGCACCGTTTTACTAACGAAAACGAATATTCTGGAAAAGCAATGGCTTCTGACGATATCCAATTGCAGCCTCAAGAATCCTTTTTTTCGCATGCACATTTGTACTAGGGTAACTTGGGTTGGATCGACTTATTTTTAGCCCCAGAATATGTGGTATGATTTATGACCTGCCTTTTTGTTACACCCTGTATATTTATCTATCTAATTTTGGAAGAACTTATCAAGCAAAGTACCTTAAGTTAGCAGTAGTCTAAGTAGTCTTGGCACAAGAAGTGTCTTAAGTGAAATATTAAAACTCTTAAAGAAATTAAGAGTGATTAAAAATGAGAAAAATAGTTTTTAATGAAAATACAAAAAAAAGTTTGAAGTGATTACGTTGAAAAAAGATTCTGCAAATTTACAGGTCTTCATTGACCCGTGGAAATTTCTGTGATCACATTCTACAATATATTCACGCATACAACAGTTTGCAAAATTTGGTAGCCACAAAAAAAATTTTCTGTTGTTAAAAAAGTATAATATGATGTTATACACCATTATCTATTTTAATATGAAATATTTGCAAAAAAATTTCAATGTGAAGTGGGTGACACCCAAAATAATACATTGTTGTCACTTCTACTGGGGTGTCTGGAAGATCTCGTTGTACCTAGTGCGTTCTGGGAGTGTCAAAATATATTGAAAATTGTAGTTTTCTAACCAAATTCTTAGTAAATATGCTAAATTCAATAATTCAATGATAAAATTCAAAAGAATATTATTTTTGGTATAATAAGTTTCACGCCAAATAATATTGGTTTATCAACTGCTCTAAGCTCCTTGGTTTAGTTTCATTGTGTGGAAAATCATCAAGTAAAAGATGCAGGCATACAGGAGTGCTGAAAAAACTTGCTAAGGAAGGAACACAGTTAACTCCTGGCCAAAAAAACCTTGGAGTCGATAACTAATGAAATAACATATCTGTCTGTTGAGCATGCAAGAGGAGAAAATAGCCTCACACATTATTGGTATAACCAAGAGCAGAAAAAGCCAAAAGGCTAAGGTCCCAGGGTCTGAAAACCTCTGAATGGTGGTGCCGAACCAATCAAAGCTGCTACTGATGAAGTATTGACGGTAAAATCAAGAGAGAAGTGGGAATTGGTCTACAATTTATTTCAAAAGTGGGGAAATGATTAAAATGTACATCATAATTCATTAAGTATGTGAAGCAATTATTCGATAATCAATTTCACAATTAATTTAAGAGATAATGAATGTATAATAATCAACTGTTTGCGCAGAAGCTCAACCACTTCACTCGCTGAAAGTGCTAGTAATATAAGCAGCTTGAAGAGACTCGGAAGATGGAAATTAACCAATAGAGCAGAAGAATACGTAGAAAATTCTTTGAGAGACAAAATTTATAGGGTATTGAAAATGGCCGTGATGAGTTTAATTTTAGTCCAAAAGTAATTTTACGAAATTCGCAGGATTCCTATTCATCCCGTTAAATATCCCTTCCGGAATTTGTTACCTAAAATAATTTTTTTAATATTTTATTTAATTATTTAACTTTTCCACTAATCCATGTCATATTTCATCCCCACAATTTTCAGAATTATGCATTGCTTTTATATTTAGTGAAAATGTGGAATAATTGTAATAATATTATATTAAGTACCAAGTGTCAAAAACGTTACTTTAGTCAGGAGTACTATAAATGTCTTTGACACTAGTTGTTTACTATACTTTATCTACGCCTGCTGGAAACATAATTATATTATTTTAATTATATTCACAAGATGACAGACAATGACTGAAGTGTCATTGAAGAATCAAATGACACAGAACTACAAAATTATCACGGAATAATAAATATACATTACAAATATGACGTTTAAGAAGCAAAAGATAAACGAGATGTCACTTTTCGCACTCTAGTGTTTAAAGTGACGTTTTTCGAATGTCAAACCCGTGATTTGGATGCGGTTTTAGTGACGGAAGTAGAAAAATAAATCAACTCACCCCCAAAAGCTCGTCAAAAGTTCGGATGAACTTGTGTAGGAGCTGCAAGTTTTTCTTTCACAAAAAGCGCGCGAGACGGAAAGAAAATTCACACCGCTGACTGCTAGGATATAAATTTAAACCAGACCTGTCGGTGGCGCGTTTGATATTGCGATCAGGAGCGGGAAAAGGATAACGTCGAGGCGACTGTGAATCTGAGTTGCAAAATGCGACGGTCCGTTAACGTTCTTGGCTTGCGCCGAATTTTTAATGTTTCTAGCCAATGAAAGTACAATTCAATGAGTTAAATTGTTTTATAATCGTATTTATTAACAAATATTCAATTTTTCATGAATATTTCAGTCTAAAAGAAAAATTATACTTAATATTTTTCGGAAAAAAGCTTCTTAAACATTGAAAATTGGTGGGATATTAGCAATGAGTTGGAAACGAATGGAACCATTTCTTTTGACATTTTTTAGAGAGTGACCCTTTTGTGTAATTGTCTATTATTATACATATTTTTTTTTCATTTCATCAATTGTATTTTTAAATTTGAAGTAATTACAAAGTAATTGAATACGCAGTTGTCACTGTAGTGAATCTTTTTACTTCCAAAATATGTCAGGTGGTAGAGAAAGACACGTGGTGCGCACGTATTGTACTCAAGGGCGTGGATATTTCAGTAGTGGTTCTCCAAAACAGCAACAGCTTTCTCAAAATAATTTTTGTGACTAAAATCATGATTAGATGATATATAAGTTGGTACCGAAGTTTTACTTGTGATAATAATCTAAGCAAATTGAAATTTTTCAATATATTTTCAATAAAACAATCAAATCAGATTTTATTGATTAATTTATTAGTTCGACACCACCAGTCAGAGGCTTTGAGACCTCGGCACAACAGCCTTCAGGCTATTTGTGGACCTGGCTCTACCGTTTATGTGAAGAACAAGAAACTCTAAACTCTAAACTAATCTCTCTTACACCTTGTAATACAAGGCAGTTCTGGAAGACTCAAACACTAAACGACATTCTAGAACTGCACCGACTTGTCTAATATAGCAAATGACAGTGGGGCGTGTGAATACTTAAAATAACAAGGTAACAACTAAATATCCACGTTGCTTAAAGTGATGTGGAGAATAAAGTTCATCGAGAATAATGTCAAGCAGATCTGAATACTAGATAATGAGAAAAATGCAAAAGCTAGCAAACTTACAAAAAAATTCAGAGCATACAGATTAAACCAGGGCTGCTTCGCATAAAATGTGGGAATACTGAGTATTTAATACCAGTTATACCAACTGCTGATTTGTTTGGAGATAAATAGTTTTTTGATATTAGATGCCTTAGTCTGATGGAAAACGGATGCGATGAGAAGAAGCCATACTCAATTTTTATCCTTCAGCTCTTCATTTTAAAACGGAGAAAATAATGACTGCATATACAGGCAATATCTCGCTTATTCGACAAGATAATTAATAAATAAAAAAACTGCATTGAATGGCATTGAGGTACCCCTCAGCAGCAGCCGAGTGCGGAAAAACATTTTCCGCAAGTGATGGGTACAATAGTTTTTCTACGAGCGTGAGGAGGAAAGTCAACAGAACTAATCAAAAGTTGAGATATTTTTATCTGATTATAAGAGCTTATAGTTTATATATAATAGAAACATTATTTTATGCATTGCTCAAATTTATGGCAGATGCTAGTTGCTTGTTGAATGGCTGTAATTTTGGATATGTTGCTCTTTGCTGTTCTGGGATAATAATGTCAGTCGAGTGTAGTTCATTTTCGAATTCCTGTTCAAAGTTAAGTTGTGCTGAGTACCTGGGCCTGGTTGTATGTCAGTGGAGGCGATAGAGCTGCTGGTAGTGGCTGGTTAGTTACATATGGTAACTAAAGCATTTCGCAACCACCATAATATAAGGGCTTATTATTAATTTGATATATTGAGGTGTAAAATTCTTTCCACACGGTGCGGAAAAATTTATTTTCCACACTAAAATGTGTGTGGAAAATTCAATTTTCCGCCCGCTCGTAGAAAAAATGTTTTACATTTGACAGCCCTGAGGTAGCTACCCCTCACTTTTTATTTTCAAATGGCACCCCTTCTATATTATTATTGAAAATTGCGTGTCGTTTTATTTGGGATACAACGATAGCATATTCTTGGTATTTTTTTCATTTTATAATAACGAAAGCATCAATATTTCATAAAGTATCAATTTCAACTGGAATACCTCTTATGCAACTTGAAAAACAAACACAGCAAGTGTTCAAAATTACTTCCTGCAGAATCCATGCAAGCTGCACAACGTGTTAAAAGCTTTCTTGTGCAAGCCCTCTGAATCCTAGCTGGTGTAACGCTACGACATGCTTCATGAATGCGTTCTTCAAGATCATCTAAATCATAAAGTACTTCAACCTAGAATTGCATCGGAGCTGAACATAAGAGAATGTTTGGCAAACTTTTGTTGACGCAATATTTGGCAAAATACTATCAGTCACGATATATATTTTTTAATAAACAACTGCATTTTGTGTTATTTTGGTAAAGTCAATTTATTTTTAAAAAAGATGAAATTCCTCCTCAATTTGATATTTGAAATTTCCGCTGAAATTTATAGTTCCAAACTCAAAATGACTTTTAAAGTAGTCACTGCTGACAACGTGAGAGTGAGTATTTCATCATTTAGATGATCTTAAAGAACGCATTCGTGAAGCATCTCGAAGCGTTACACAAGCTATTATTCAAACGGGTCCTGCACAACAACACTTTTAACACGTTTTGCAGCTTACAAGGACTCTGTGGGAAATAGTTCCGAACACTTGCTGTAATTTGTTTGTTTTTTGAAATGCATCCAGAGGTATTTTAGTTGAAATTCAGACTTCATAAAATATTGATGTTTTTGTTATTATTAATTTTAAAAAAATACCAAGTATGTGCTATCGTTGTATTCCAAATAGAACGACACGCAACTTTCAATATACACCCAACTAGCAAAATGGAATTCTAGGAGGACTGAATTGTTGTATAACAGTCGAATAGCGTTGTTTTGAGGACTGTTTGCTTTTATTAGGCCTTTTGTTGCGATAGTTTTATATTTTTAAAGGAAGTTGTTGTATTAAATGATTTTATAGTGACTTTTACAATATAGGCTATAATGCATTATACGATCATTTCTTTTAAAATGATATAATACCTTATAAGCACGTTTATACAATATCAAAATATCTTTTTATAAGACTCTTATACCTATTGTATAAGAGTTCTATAATATACTATATAACTAACAGCTACAACATTATAAAATAGTTACTTAAGCTTTTCTTATTGAAGCTGTATAATGTTGTATAATGTATATTTTATAGCATTCAATTGCGTTGCATTATAAAACAATTTTATACGTGAACTTTGAATACTATAAGCCTATCTCCTTTATAAATCTCTTATAGGATAAAACTGTGCATGACAGAATAAATTTGTTCCAAAATCTGCGTTTTACAACTGAAGTGACTTTTGCATTGAAATATCTTATTTTGTTGGGTGACACATACAGTTAAAGTATATGAATTGAGTGAGAGAGAGAGTTCTTTGTTACCTTCCTCAATAGTCTCGACTATTTTTAACATTATTGCCACAACTTGCTATGACCGACAAGACAATAACAATATCAAAATATAACACTTTGAAGTTAGGAAGCAAATGATTCTATAAAGGTTGTATAGTGCCGCTAGTCGCACACAACCACGTTGAACAACCGAATCATAACCGAATGTTACCATGATGCAGATATCTGTTCAGCCTTCTTAAACACTCTGAAGCATGGTAGTCACGTTGACCTAAAAGTTTTATAGGTGAAAGAGAATTTTAACCTATTTATTTTATGTGAACCGCCATTCTAGCCACAGCTATAATAGTCAGTTTCACCATAATGAAAAAGAGATTTGACATTCCTTAAAATAATACTGTCATCAAAAATTTGTTTACAATGCTGGTTGTAATGCTTTCAAAAGTCAGGTTCCGTTTTGTCTCTAAAAAAGTTAGGGCAAACTATTTTTGCTGTCATAATGACAAAACACTGCGACATATGGGATTTTTAGTGCATGAATTAAATTTTCCTTCAAATAACAATGCTATGGTGATATGAGCTACTTTCCAAATTAAATAACGTGCTTTATAACGTCTCGATACGTGGTCGTAGGAAAAATTCTTATTATTATTACTGCTATATGACAAAATGTTTCCATTGTGCTCGAAATAACAGCATTATAAAAAAATACATTGCATTATGCAACCATTTTGTAAGACCTTCATAGTGCCGCTTCAATCCCATTTTATAGATGTGACTACATGACACACTATAAAATCATTTTATAGTAGCTGTATAAATGATTATAAAACAGTCGATTAAGAGTTGTATAAATGTGTATCAAACAGTCAAATAAGAGTTGTATAAACTTTTAATAGAACTGTTATACAACCAAACAGTTGTATAAAAATGGGCCTTTTTCAGTTGTATAAGGATCATATAATGGTTTTGTAAACCGTTATAAGAATTTCAGTATCCTATAAGATGTATCCTGTAGCTTTTTATACAACCCTTATAGAATTTAAATCGCTACTTGGGCAGGTGGTGCCATTTTAAAATAAAAAGTCAGGGGCAACTACCACAGGGCTGTCAAATGTGAAACATTTTTTTCAAGTCATTAGGAAGATACTTTAATGCCAGTCATTTTTTCAATTTATCAATTATCTTGTTAAATGAGCGAGATATTGCCTGCATACGATAACTTGGGACACCCAGAAGAGGGAAGGTAATGAAATTTGACACGAAGGAACCAGCACCTATACTGATGACTGGGAATCTACCATCTCAAAATAATGGGAAAGAATTAAATAAATATGGTGAGTAGTTTGTATATTTACATTTTCCCAAGTATAGGAACATATTATTATATCTGCATTTCTTTCGAATTATAATATAGATTAACCCACATTTGTTCCAATTTGCCAAACACCCGTCCTCTGCATGCGCCAAATTGAATTATTTTTTTCTGGCACCAAATTGTTCGAATTTAAAAATACATAAGACAATAGTGAAATGCATTCGTATTAACAAATGGACCTGCTCGTAGAGCACAAATATTTTACGGTCATTGTCCAATGTAGAAATGCTCTAGCGAAATTGCAATATTGTTCGACTTATTATTTATAACCCAGAGAGAATGTCGATTATAGACTACACAAGTAGGCTCTATTATTTTAAGCCGTTTACACCATCGAGTTTTAATGTGAAAACAAGTGAAATCAGGCTAATGCCCAAGAGTAACTTTAAATCATTGTTGTATTATGTTACCGTGAAAGACCGAAATCTGGTGAATGTCGAGATACACCGGTGAATGTCAACATTCTCAACGTTGCTTGACGTATGTCCGAAACATTGTTGAAATTTCATTATTTCCAACTTACACCGGCGATTGTCGACATTCAGGATGCACTCATGGTGTATGTTAAAAAGAATTTTTATTTTTCGAAATAAAAACAAAAAAATCCATGGGTCTTCATTTATTAAAATAATATGGAAAAAGGACTTTGTTAAACATAAAACAAACAGTAAAACATAAAAATGTAAAATGAAATATAAAAAATAAGAATAATATCTTATTTATTGCAACAACTTAAACTACCGTGGCACTTCGAATTGCACAAAAGTTCCTTGCTTTTGCTTTTGCTTATGCTTATGCTTATGCTTATGCTTATGCT
>CAJUYI010005327.1:1935-16001 GCA_910591695.1 Galerucella pusilla
GTAAATATTTTTGGCCACTTAGCAATTTGTAGGAAGAATAAAACATTTTTCAAATTTCCATCTGATATCAATCAAAGTGAACAGAGGTACAACATTTTAGAATTTCCTTCTACATCAAAGGATCAGAGGTTGTGTAAAGATCATTTTAATAATAATGCATTTACAGGTTCAATATGCAAAATACTTATTAGATTTGTTTTACCTTTGCAATCCTTAGATCATACACTACTACCAAAAGTAGTTGAACATAATAATAGTAGGTACCCAAGCTTTTGAAAATACTGTAGCTATTGCCAGTATTGCCTGTGAAATGAAAGCTTATTTTTTCTAACAATAATGATAGCCTCAAAGAAACTCATCTACCTAACAAATTGTAACTTAAGGTAATGCATTTTATTTATTTTGTTTCAGACCTGTTCCTGTCTTCATAGAAATGAAGAATCTACTTTCTAACTCCTTTTTATTTAAATTTTTGCAGTTTCTGTGAATAATTTTAAAATAATGTGCAATTGGATGTGATATTGGATTAACTTTCCTAAATATAATGTAAGTTTAGTAAGAATATGTTATTTTGTGATTAATAATATGTAAATGTTCGATGAATTGATGATAATAATATAGATGTAGATTATTTGTTATATTATGTGCAGTTTAATAAAAAATTTATATTAGTGTTGATTTCTCATTTATCTAATTTATGTGTCTTAAAATTGTTTATTAATTATAATCATTTCATTATTAAAAATTGAATAAGTTTTAATTTGCTGTGATGAAATAATTATATAATAAACAATTTTTAGACAAATTGTGAGATGTTCATACCCACAATCCCAACTAACCAATTTAAATATCCCGCCCTCAAAAATTAGTTCCAACAACCCTTCCTGGTGCGCTTCGATCGACGTGATGGCAACTGTTACTACAGGGTCGACAACTCTCATTATATTATATTTCTCTATGGATAATAGATTTCATAATATTAGAACGCCATACAAAGTTTTTGGGAAATATTCAAAAAACCTTTCAACTATGAAGAAACAACTACTTCTGGTGCTATCTGTCCCAACAGTCATTGAGTTACACTTCTAAGTAGAACAGGGATGTCGCTGTTACCATGTTTTCAGCATTTCCTTCACTTCAGTGTCGTCTTCAGTCCAGGATTACGCTCTCCCTTCTAATTGCAAAACCAGAATAGTTGGTTTTATCTTGTAGATACCAACCTCGTTTAGCTTAGAATTGTAATTCAATTTATTTCGGGGCATATAGGTCGGGAAGTAGTTGTTTCTTCTTAGTTTAACGGTCATTCTTTTTGGAAAAAATATTTTTCAAAAGCTTTAGGGCGTTATAATATGGTATTATTAGTAGTTTGTGCAACTAGTGTGGAAATGATGGCCATATCGCACGAGGACGAAGTTTTAGCACGACACCGTAGACGGAGTGCTCAATCGTTCGAGTGCGATATGGACAATCCACATGAGTCGAACAGTATATTTTTTCTACGACCCACTTAAGAAAAAATCTAGAAAATAGACATTTAAATAAACTGTAAAATAAATATAACTTGAAATTAAAAATTTTCAACAATTATTCATAATCAGTTATAATATCACAAGAGCATGGACAATATTCGATTATTCACCGAGTCACGAGACGTTTTTGGCGAAACATCACGAGAGCGCAGCTCGAGTGGTGTTGCGCGAAATACGTTGAGTGAAGAGGTAAATAATCGAAAAATATTGTCCATGCTCGAGTTGGAATTCGTTACGATTATATAACGAATAATCATTCGAAATATCAGCAGAAAGTTTGTAATTTCGATGTTCACAAAACACCGTAAACTGCTTTCAAACATAATTATGGGTTTTTGTAGTATTTTCTGGTGTTAAATTTTCAATTTCACCACTTGAAATGAAACCAAAGCGCTGCATTTTGCAGAATTAACTGACATTTCATTGAGCTTGCCCGTTATTATGGAAATGATCACAACATGGCAGGAGTAGGGTTGTGGATTTGACCGGTCAACTTTTTTTGTCAATTGACTGAAATGGATTTGAAAAATAAAATTGCAAAACGGGTCCATCCAGGAGCACATTGTAAATTGTATGACGTATAACTTGATAAGTATTTTATTTTTAAATATCAAAATATACATGAACAACATTAAAAATATTAAAATATTAACACAAAACTTAATAAACAAAAAACAGTAAACTCGGTTAATAATTTAAATTATTATGAGCGTAGTAATGATAGTATAGATTCTAATTTTCGAAATCGTAACTAAGGGAAATTCAAGGTTTGGTTCATTAGAACAGGGCTTCTTAAACTTTTTTATATAGCGACCCCCTTCAAGCTTAGGAAATTTTAAACGACCCCTTCCTCCATATAATGAAATATATATTAACCGTAGATGTAGATGTAATATCGCACTATTTTACAATGTAAATAAAATAAGGATTAACGAATACATACCCATTCATTTCACATATATATAATTGGAAACGTTGACGGGATATCGGTCGTAATAAAACACAATAAATAGAGTGACATAAAACTATATATATATATTTATTCAATAGAAAAAATAAACTTTTGTAACAATTTTTTTAATAAAAACATATTATTAACATCAAACAATATTAATGTGACGGATGTGATTGTTTATTTTTACACAAATAATTAAATCTAGGCTGAATTTGAGTTGGTGCAGATCGTAATAAATTTTCAACGTTTATTAAAGTTGAACGGTATTTTGATTTTATGTAAGTTAATGTGGAAAAGGCTGATTCACATAAATCTGTTGTACAAAATGGCAGTAATTTGTTCATTGCCATTTCCGATAGTAGGGGATATTTTGATTTGATTTCTATCCAAAATTCATGCACAGGCACTTGAGAAAATCTGAGTCGCAAGGTAGTATCACTTGTTAATTCGGCAAATTCTTCTTGTGCTTTTAAGTTTAAAAAATTAATTTCTTCCATTTCAATTGAAAATGGATTGCAAATCCATTGTTGTGTATCGATATCATTGGGAAAATACCTATGCATGTAAACTTCCATATCCTTCAAATGATTAACTATAATTTTTGTTTTCAAAAAATAGTTATAATAAAACTACAATAGTATTTTGTATGATTTTTATTTGTATTTATATTTGTACGTAGTGTGTATACTAATTTTAAAATTTTATTTATAATGATTGAAAAGTATCAGATCTTTGCGACCCCCTTTCAGTAGACCCACAGTTTAAGAAGCCCTGCATTAGAACATGAGTTATATAATCGTATCAATTCAATTTTATGTTTTCACTAATTTTTTGTGATGAACGTACAGTTCTTAAATGTACAATTTGTATAATGTTACAGTTTCCCTTTTTAAATATGCGATGCTATTATAAGTAGATGTTGCCAGTCGGACTCCCGCTCGAAGGGTACCGGACCTTTATCTATAATAATGAATATTCTGCTAAATATTTCAAGCGTCTACCTATTGTCGTTATTAATATCAAGCAGAATAATTATTTAAAAATAAAATTAACAATTAAAAAAAATTTCATAACGGGGGATCGAACCCTGGTCTGCCGCGTGAGAGTCCGGTATGTGTACCACTCGACTACCAAGGTTTATACTAATAAATCGTCAGAAGTATTACATAATTTTATAAGAACTGACGTCCATCGGGATTCCCTTAAATACCCATTTTATTCTGTTTTTAGTATTTGTTATTAATTTATACGAAATATTTCATTTAAGTTTATTTTTGAAAATGAATGTTCTTGATCCAGTGCTTCTGGGAGAGACCTTTTTGACAAGTTATTTTGACGTTTCTTTAAATTGAAAAAAAGATGACTGACGAGTACTAAACGCGAATGCTGATTGGTGGATTTCATATACGTTCTAGGATGTATATGAAATCATATCCGTTCAGTTAACTGATATGGCCTACATTTCCATTCTGTAAACTGTGCAGGAAATGGATAATATACATGTGGGTGTAGAAAATAGTATATTCATCAACGAGTGCAAAATGGTGGCTATTATTCACGCGGATGAAGTTTCCAAAACGAGGGAGCGCAGCGAGTGAGTTTTGGAATCATCCAAGTGAATAATAGCCATTCTACATAAGTAAAAGACTATACTTTCTCCACGACTAAAAAGAAAAAACTTCCAGTGAGGATCGCCATAGTCAACCACCACTAGGCTATAGAGCATATTATATTTATAAAAATGTATACTTAACTCATATTTTTAATCGGAACCCTTACATTTATAAATGAAATTAATTCCGGGAGGCGTACATATTCACTATCGCTACTGTTGTGTCCATTTTTTCTCTTATAATACGTAAAATTATGATTATATAATTATTTTGACGTTTTAAACGACGCGCTGTCAGAAGCGATTTGCGTTCTTAGGTATTTGACGTTTTAAAGAGACGATTTGATTTATTAATTTTTGTCCACGACCACCTAATAATAAGTCAATATTTTACCTCCTACCTAAAGGTATATGGTACCCATATATCAACTGTCGTGAATTATGGTTCATAATACACTGTAGTGTATTATGGTTTATAATTCCCGACTAGAGATGGGGGTACAATATGAAATATACTTTTAAATCTGTGTATTTTGTTCAGGAAATTTGTTTCTGACATATATCGTATCTATAAAATATTGTAATTTTTAGTATTGATACTTTTCATAACGATATTTTCTAATATTAAGTATTTCAAAACAATATATTTATAACGGTACGTTGTATTGATACTTTCTACAGTATCGCCCATCTCTATATATGTCAAATTATTTGAAGTAGCTGCCACAACATTTTGAGGTTAGTAAATGGTTAGTAATATGCCAAATCGCTACTGACTTTTATTTATTAATAAATAAATTAAGTGTCGTGGACAATGTATAGTATTCTACTCGCAATTTATGGCCATAATTCACTTGGGTGACTTGCGCCCCTCGCCTGCGGCTCGTGACGCAAACGTCACCCATCGTGAATTATGGCTATCATAAATTGCTCGTTTAATAATATACTATAATTCATTTTAGCGTGAATTCTGATAATAATAAAATGTGATTGGCTAACGAGAGTGAATTCTTTTTATTATTCACTGGTGTGAAGAATTTATATCATTATGCAGCTAAATATGTAAAAAAAAAGGTAGAACGTGTCGCGGGACACACGGTTAAGCAAAAGTTATGTAATACATCTGACGTTATAGATAAACAATTTACATATTCTTTGGTGGTTGAGTAGTAAGCACACCAGACTCTCACGCGGTAAACCCAGGTTCGATTCCCCGCGAGGAATTTTTTTTATTGTTAATTTTATTTTTAAATAATCATTCTGCTTGATATTAATAACGACAAAAGGTAGACGTTTGAAATATTTAGCAGAATATTCATTATTATAGATAATGGTACGGTACCCTCCATGAGGAAGTCCGACTGGCAACATCTACTTATAACAACATCGTATATTTAAAAAAGGAAACCGTAGCATTATACAAATTGGACATTCGTTTACCACAAAATTAGTGGAAACATAAAATTGAATTGTTAAATTTTTAATTTGAAGTTATATTACAGTTTATAGAAATTTTAATTTTCTAGAATTTTTCCTAAGTGGGTCGTAGAAAAAATATGCTGCTCGACTCGTGTGGATTGTCCATATCGCACTTGAACGATTGAGCACTCCGCCTACGGCGTCGGGCTCCATTTTCGTCCTCGTGCGATATGGCCATCATATCCACACTAGTTGCACAAACTACAATTTCTTTCAAAATATGCCCTTTTACATTTAAATACTACCTGCCAAATATCAAATCAATTTATCCATCCATTTTAAAGTTATCGAATTAAAACATTCAAGTTTTCAAAATTTCAACACCCTGTATTTCGAAAAGTAGCTAGACCCCTTAATCGCGCAAAAAAAATTATGGAAATAATAGTAAAAATGTATCCGAACAAATTCAAGTAGATAACTAGCACTGCGAATACCAGCTTTGCATAGAATTTCAATATAGCATCGGTGGTTCAGTGGTTAGAATGCTCGCATTGCACACGGGCGGCCCGGGTTCGAATCCGGGTAGGAGCATATTTATTATTATGAATCGCTGCTTCGTAAACGAGAGAGAGACTAAGGAGGCACAAGTACGCAAAAGCAAGGCACATAACGAAGCAATGTAACATAACGTAGCGTAACGTAACGCGTAACGGTCAGATCTTTTGCGTCGCGACCCCTGGTCGCTCAAACATAACCTGGCGTAAAGAACTAAAGTTCCAATAATTTGTGTGTTATTATTTAGTCGTGGAGAAAATATATTATCTTCAATATCTATTGTTATTTATTGAATTTATTTCGTTTCTCTAGCAGTGTAGGCAATACCCGATATTCAATAGATATCATGACATTTATATTCCAGTTTAGAAGAACAATGAAATATCCTTACCTTGGTCAAATCAGTGGCTGTACACTCAATAAAAACATTTTTTGTATTCAACGTAATTTTGGAATGATTTCCATTAATTATTGGTGGCAACGACAAAACAATACCATTACTATCTGTTATAACTGGATATACTGGACTATCTCTTATTATGGGTAAATACTGCTTCAACTGAGCATGAGTCTGAAAAAACACAATATATAAGTTTTGATGAGATCAATAAAATTTTGAGTTTTAAAAAGTATTACACTTTTATCAAACTTTACTGGCAATATCAAAATAGTTTTACAATGTTTTTTATATTAATTAGAATTAGTTTAACAATAATTATACTTACAGAATACAAAGTCATCAATTCTTCAGCAGAAAATTCCTTAGCTTGGTTAAGAGGTACAAATTTGATATCTTTTGGTGGTTTAGCATCATAAATAAATGGACCCTTGATAGTATCATAATCATGTGTCCCAATAGCTACTAAAGATCGTTTACGACAAATATTTTGGTGTAATTTATCTTGTAATTCTATGAAGCTATTGTAACTATCATGATCAAATTTTAGATTTTTTAATAAAGCAGCTACAGCATAGGGACGAATTTTTGCTGTATTCGGTTTGATAATTAATTTTTCTAATGTGCCTTCTGATGGTTTAACAGCACTAAATTTTGGTGGAGGAATTCTAAAAGGTGGGAAATCACTTACACTCTTATTGTCTTTACCAATTGACTACGAGTGAGAAGCTGGTTCCTAGCTCCAACAGTATATACAGTGTGGAAACCACTTATGGAATAATATTCTTTATGTCATTATTTAAGAAAATTATAAAAATGCCGAGACACGTCAACTTTTAAATTGAGTTGTGCGTTATGTGAACATAAATTTGAATGTACAGGGTGATTCACGCAAGTATGCCATAGTCGGTGTTTTTTTTTTTGAAACACCCTGTATATTTGCATATTTTTGAAATCCTTTTAATGAACCGATTCCAACAAACTAAATAATTTATGGTCAATTATGAATTATACAGGGTGAAATTTTAAAATTAATAATTTATTACACTTGAAATATTGGTACTTTTTTAAATTAGCTAAATATGGATTTATCAAAACTAACTAATTATTAGACGTATTTGTATATTCAAACAAAACCTGCTACGCCCATGAATTTTATCATAGATACCTAAAAATTGCCTAAAAACGCACAACCATCAGAACTACTTAAAATCCCCCCAAATAAGCTAGTGGCCTATATAGAGGACACGAAACTTTTGGAGTGGAAGTAGATAACATTGGGAATGGTACAATGACTTAGGTCAAGTGCCCGGGCTGTTGAGCACAACCCAAACGTTTGAATGAATGAATGAATGCCTAAAAACGCCAATAATTAGACAAAATCGGTAAATAATGTGGATTGTTTTAAATCGGTAAATAATGTGGATTGTTTTAAATCGGTAAATAATGTGGATTGTTTTCTATTCTGTCAGTTGTTGATGTTTTGACAGTTTATACTGAAAAAGTAAAATCTTTGTCAAACACTCTTTCCTTGTCGACATTACAATGAAATATTTAACTGAGATTCACCGAATTGAGATTTTAATGATGATCGAGTACGTGGATAACTGCAGAAGTCAAGTTGAAGTGGCAAACTTATTTAATCACAGGTATCCCGAATTGCCTAATATTTCACAAAGTACTGTGTCTAAAATGCATGCACAATTCAGAGAACTTGGACATGTCTAACCATTGAAAAGAAAACCACACTTCGTTGAAGATGATGTGAAAGTGGATATTTTGTTAAGTGTCGAAGAGAATCCAACTTCAAGTACACGTCAAATTGCCCGTGAAAATAATGTTAGTCACACAACTGTTCTAAGATGTCTTCATAAAGAAAAACTTCATCCCTACAAATTAACTTTTGTTAACAAAAGTTAACAGAAGACGATCCAGATCGTAGAATGGATTTCTGCGAAAGATTGATGAATAAGCTGAACAGAAATGAGATTGCTCTTGGTACCATTCTTTTTTCTGATGAATCAACATTCACGTTGAATGGAGAGGTAAACTGACAGAACTGTAGTCATCGGTCAGCAGAGAATCCTAATTGGATGCGTGAGACACATACTCAGTACCCTCAGAAGGTGAACGTTTGGGCCGGTATCATAGGCGACCACATTATTGGTCCTATATTTATAGATGGAAATTTGACAGCTGAAAAATATGCTAGGAAATGAAGTTATTCCTGCGTTGGTAAACTTATATCCCAACGCAATAGATCCTAGCTTACCGAATGAAAATGTTTGGTTCCAGCAAGACGGGGCAACACCCCATTATGCTTTAATGGTAAGAACTTATTTAGATGAAATCTTCCCCAATAAATGGATTGGACGAAGAGGTACTATTGAGTGGCCAGCTAGATCGCCAGACCTTACGCAGTTAGATTTTTTTCTGTGGGGTTATCTCAAGAACAAAGTATATGCAATACAACCAACTAGCATTGTAGACCTCAAAGACAGGATAACTACAGAAATACGGAATATTTCACCTCAAACTTTAAATAAAGTTAAGGAGGAGTTCTATAGGAGACTGTGCTATTGCCAACAACTAGGTGGAGAACATTTTAAGCATTTATTATAATGTATTAAAATCAAATACATCGGGTATTTTATGTATGTGTTTAATAACTGTAAAAATAAAAATTTCATCCTGTATAATTCATAATTGACCATACATTATTTAGTTTGTTGGAATCGGTTCATTAGGTGGATTTCAAAAATATGCAAATATACAGGGTGTTTCATTAAAAAAAACACCGACTATGGCATACTTGCGTGAATCACCCTGTACATTTACATTTATGTTTACATAACGCACACTGTATATGACAATTGCAACAGCACACTAACTTGTCCGTTTATCAGCGGAAATCAATTTTACTAAAAGAACAGAAATTTCAGAAGGAGAACAGACTGTAAGACTACTAGGTTTTCACATCGATAATACCCTAAATTGGAGAACTCATACTGACAAACTTTGTAATAAGCTGTCAAGAGGGCGTTTGAAAAAGATGAGAAGTATAGTACCTAATGAAGCTCTTAGAATTGCATATTATGGTCTAGTTCAGTGTCATTTACAATATGGGGTATTACTATGGGGATTGTCAACTTCATCAAATGATGTCTTTATTGTGCAAAAAAAATAGTAAGGGGTATGGCCAAAGCTAATTTTAGAGATCATGCAAGGCCTATTTTTATCAAATTAGAAATTCTCACAATACCTTGTTTATACATTTTGGCAGCTATCGTTTTTGTGCATAAAAATAAACATAAGTATACCACTGGATCAATGATACACAACTATAATACAAAATACAAAAACCTGATTAGACTATGTTGTTCCCTATTTTTCTGAATATTATCCAGCCTTTCTTCAACTACTGAATTCTATTCCCAAAAAGACATAAGCTATGTTGTTCTTTATCGTTCTAAATATTATCCTGCCTTTCTTTTACATGCTGGTTGTATTTTCAATAGACATAGATAAGCTATGTCGTTCCTTATAATTTCTAAACACGATCTCAGCCTTTTTTCACTAGTAGGTATCTTTTTCAAAAGACATTTTGTGAACTACATTGTTCCTTATTTTCCTAAATATCACCCAGCCTTTATTTCCCTAGTTGGTAGGATTTTCAAAATACATGCCATTTTCTTTTTGCATTAGCTATTCCAATATGAAGCATTTACTTTTATCCATTTACCCTTCCATTTTTGTCTTTAGGTCTACGAAATTTTATATCATCTGGATGCCGTTCCTGTTTTCTCTGGAGCTATCGCCGCCATTCGCCAGTAGCTGCAAATCACTCATCCCTTTAAGATAAGTTCCTTCCTCTTGTTATTCTCCAAATTTGGGTTTTTCAATTATTCAATTTATGCGAATTTTTGAATATTTGACATATTTAATTTTTGTATTGTCTATTCAATATTCATGAGGCTGAAACTGGCAGCCGAACGCCATTTTTTTTTTTAATTAAGGAACTGCAAGAAGCAATTATTTTCTGCAAAAAAAATTCTATATTCTATATGCATCATTGAAGTTTGACAAAAGACTTTTCGAGTACTCTTACAATGAAAATTTTTTGACAGTTCCAAGAGCCAATCAAATTTCCTCATTTTTTATCATTTGAACAATTTCACCCAATCATATCAACATTACACTGATAACAGACCATGGGCTATTTTCATGTTGCTATGGAAACATTAATTTATTTAGATTTTGAAGTTTCAAATATTTTACTTATTCTTTTTTCTCTTATTTTTTTGGGAATCAAACCACAATAATGTTTATTATTTTTTATTTCGACGATTCGGTAGCTTTCCAGCTACCGTTGTCAAGATTAACTAGTAGTGAAATAATTTTTGGTCCCTATCTGACACAACGAAAAAAAATTTTACATAGGAAAGCTATGTCTTTCCTCATATTTTCTAAATATTACCCTGCCTTTCCTTTGCAAGCTGGTAGTTTTTAGATTACAAGTTGTCGTTTTTTTAATGGGTCACATATATCTTGGTTCTCAACTTTGTTGGCAATTTATAAGTATGGAATATAAAGGACTTATTACCTAACTTTTGTGCAAACTTTAAATGGGAGATATATGGCATTGCAGTAAAAAGAAAGTTATCAATTGCATTAAGAATTCTTGGTTTTCATTTTTTTTCAACCCTCATAATGTTTGTCAGCAATTTTTGAATATGGATTAAAGTATTTCCTAAGTCAGTGTAACAACCATAAAATAAAGCAATGTGATCAGATATATTTTCTAAAATTGTTGGGCTCACTATACAGATTGTTTACAGGATTCACAAAGACAATATTGTACCAACCCCTTGGTTTATGCTGGGCAAACAATTTTTTGAGTTTTTCTGACTAAGGGCCGGTTTTACAAGAGAGATTTATACTAGGTATAGTTATTCTGGGTATAAAGTTATACCAGAATTTATACCTAGTTTAAAACTGGTTGGTTTTACGATGCTTTTTTACACCGGTATAGCAATTCTTGGAGTAAGAATTGCTATATCGGTGTAAAAAAGCATCGAAAAACTAACTAATTGCATTCTAGGTATAAATTTTGGCATAACTTTATTCCCAGAATAACTATACCTAGTATAAATCTCTCTTGTAAAACCGGCCCTAAAGGCCGAATTATACCAGAATTTATACCTAGTTTAAAATTAGTTGGTTTTTCGATGCTTTTTTACACCGGTATAGCAATTCTTACTCCGATGTAAAAAAGCATCTTAAAACCAACTAGTTTTAAACTAGGTATAAATTCTGGTATAACTTTATACCCAGAATAACTATACCTAGTATAAATCTCTCTTGTAAAACCGACCCTAAATGAGTATTATTTGTAGAAACGAATATAACAAATTTCATGAGTTTTGTACGCAGGTCAATTTTATTAAATTAACATAATTCACAATATTCAAATTTATAAAAATATTATGTGCATGCCATTGGGAGGCACTTGCCATCAATGGGATTAAATACAATAATTACATTAACATTACAAACACTACTATTGTAATATCAGGTATAAATCAGTTCTTTCTCAACCAAATTTCAACCTCTCCCTTATATTACACAAATGGACAGGGCCATAAGATGACTTATAAACAGATGTGTTGCCAGCTTAGATGATTTTTGCAGATAAACCATTAGAGCTAGGAGCTATATTCTCACTGGTCAATTGACATTATGTGATGTAAATAACCTATATTTTAAGAATATTTCATAAAAAACTCACTTTTGTTGAAATACAAGTATACCCTGGACTAAACCTTCTAAGCACAATAAATCATAACGATTTGCAGGAATATCAATCCTATAAATTACATCTTCTGAAGCATCTTTTGTTAGTAGAGAATCTTCGCCTTGTTCTTTTGTTATCATTTGCCTTTCAGTAGTCTAAAATGAAATAGTATTGCAATTTTATTCTCACACTATAATGGAGAAAATAAGCAAATTTTATAATTACCTAATTTTCCTTCCAATTAACTGTACATGGTTTGATAGGAAAATTATATCAAATACTCACCACTTCATCTAGTTCTAGTCCGAATTCAAAACACAGAGTTTGAAATTCATCATCAGCTACAAAATGAATGTTTATTATTGTAAAACTCATTCTAAATATAACTAAATTCAACTCTATTAATGTACGTGTTTGAAACAATTTTTGATTTTACTAAAATTATGGCAATATTTTTAGTTACCAATAGATAAATTTTACAAAATAAAAATTGAAACAAACACTATATGTTAAGACGATTATAACTTACTATATTGCTTCCCTAAGGATTTAAATAATAAATCTCTTTTAACACCGATAGTAGGCATGATATTTAAGATTAAGAAATATTTTCAAAATTCAAATTTGCTGTTTGGCCTCAGCTGCATTAAACGTCAAAATTATATTTAACCCTACTTTTTAAAGAATGGAGAAGCCGCATGGGTGTGACGTCAACAGATGTGTGGTATTGGATTGGATCATGATTGGGTCAGATTGGAATCATTGAATGCGCTCACTGACCGCTCTTCTGTGGTTTTGTAATTTGTAACTGACAAAAGTGACGAAAAATGCCAACCTTTACATCTGCTAAACGTGCCAATGAAAAAATAATTCGAGCAAACAATAAATTGATTCCATTTACTCAAACAGAGTAGGACAGTTAAAAAATATAAGTGTAGAGACTTGGCATTTTTACACAATTGTCAAAAGTATAAAAAGGAAGAAGAGAGATTCACAAACTTCATGCTAGTAGAAGAAAAGCATTTCGTATGTTCTGTTATTTTGTGCGCGTCCCTGTTTATCTAGAAAATGGAGATATTTTGGCAAAGTTTTACCGATTTTTCATGAATAGAAGGGTAGAACTGCAATAAGTTATGTTATGAACTTGTGTTTTATACCACCTATAAGTTTTCTGGAGTGTATAGACTGATCTACCTCAATCTTATTATCCAACAGCATTCGGTAGACAGGTAAATATATGGTGCATAGTATTTCTTTGTATATATATATACGTAATAACTGAATTTCTTATGAAACAGTGATATTTTTCATTAAAATTTTATTTACCACTTGGCAGCATAAAATGAACGAAAAACATCGTTTGTAAGATTTGAGTAGGTAACTAGTAAGGACAGAAATCTGAATAGTAGATACCTGTAGATGTGGTGGATGTATCTTATAATCATTATGTATTGTCGAACAGGGAATGTAAGTCCTACTATTATGTTTGTTCTCCACTAGCAAATAAATTGGTCAAATGATGAAAGTACAAAATAGATTTTATCTTTAATATCACAATAATTATTCAGATTAGTTACATACTTATTCACATAATTGGGAAGGAAGTCAGTTACAAAAAAGGTTTTTTAACTATTTTTATATCCTAAATAGAATGATACCTATGGGTACTATTTTATGATGTTCAGTATAACATGCTCAAAAAATGTTTAGTTTGCAACTTATTAGTATACAAATTGATAAAATACTTTTATTATGAGATAGTACCTATTTATTACCACTAATAATATTGGAATAAAATCACTGTA
>CAJUYI010005328.1:0-15998 GCA_910591695.1 Galerucella pusilla
CAGTTGCATAGTATATGCAGAGCTGTTTCGGTATCCTTTTTGCATCTCCTGCATGTAAGGTCTCCGTTGTACAGCCTTTTTTGTTTAGGTGCTCCTTTGTGGGAAAATGTCCCGTAAGTAGCCCCGTTATGGTGCGTAGATTGTTCCTGCTCATTGAGAGCAGTTCTTTCGCCACTTTTTCTGATGGTTCTTTTATGAATTTCTTCCCATGTATTTGCCTGGTCGTGTTCTTCCAGTATTTATTGTGTTGTTCTTTCAATCACCCTTTTAACCATGACCTCGTTAAGCATCTGGGAATGCCCACAGCAGGTTCGGGTCCGTTCATCTGAGTTGATGATCCTACTCTTGCGAGTTCGTCAGCTTTTTCATTGCCTGCGATTCCTTTATGATCTGGAACCCACTCCAGTGTTACACTGTTCCGAGTCTCCAGTCTTCAAGTTCTTCGCCGCATTCCCATACTAGCCGAGATGTCACCCTATAGCTCTGAAGTGCTTTAAGGGCGGCTTGACTGTCACTGTAGATCCTGATCTGCCTGTTGTTGTGGGCTCTCATATTATTAGCCATTGCACATGCAAGTATTGCATAGACCTCTGCTTGAAATACAGAAGCGTATTTGCCAAGCGAGACGATCCCTTCATATTTGCTCGTCTTGCTGTATATGCCCGCTCCGGTGCCGAGTTCATTTTTTGATCCATCTGTAATGTAATTTACGTTACAAGACCGGAAAGTAGTGTTTTTCAGGTCGAGACAAGCAGACAAGCAGGGCGAGCCGTAGGCAAGTCCTGGAAGCTTGGTGAGACCTGAAAAACACTTTATTTTGGGTGAGTGACGTACAATATTTTTTTCAAGACCGACCAGAAAATATACACTTTCTGGACAATTTTTCGTCCAGAAAATAACGTTTTGCCGATCTAGACCGGAAAATGGACGCTAGGGACCGGAAAAAGCTTTTGCCGGTCCCTGACGTCCATTTTGTTTTCATTTTTCCAATCGCTCTTTTATAATACAATCTACCTTGATTTCGTTACTATGGTAACAACGTTTCGATATATTGTCGAGTGAATGCAGTTCGTTAATTTTTAATTGGTCGTTTATGTCAAACTTATTATTTTATCTGGTTTTAATTTTGTTAATCACTTTTTTACAAGAAGTTAAATAAAGAATTCAATGTATATCGAAGTGTCCGTCTGAAAAAATACTTTTCAAAGAACAGAGACCGTTTACTACGAAGCAACAACTACTTCTCTAGCTCTATGCCCTGACGGACAATGAATTACACTTCTAAATTTAACGGGGTTGGAATATCTGCAGAAAGGACAATATCACTTTTGTAGACCGGTTTCGGCGCATTTGCGTGTCATCAGTACAATGTAGAATACGTAGAACGTAGAATAACTGTGCTACGATTACCACCATACCACTGCGGACTCAATGCTATTGAACTTATAAGGGGGCAAGTAAAGAGTGACGTAGCACGAAACAATGAAACTTGTAAATTGGAAGACCTATATCAATTACTGCAAAATTCTTTGTCAAAAGTGTCTGCAGAAAACTGGATAAAAGCTGTGAGTCATACGCATAAAGAAAAAGAACAGAAGATGTGGCTACTGGACAATATCATGGATGGAACCGTTGAATCTATAATAATTAATGTTGGAATTGAAGATTCGTCAGATTATGATGAAATAAAATTTTTATTTAATACATCATCTGCAAGTTTTTAACAAATCAGCCCTTTTTAGTGCTATTTATAATGCTTATAAGTGGAACTTACTAATTAGTTAATTAAATTGAATAATCCAGGATCTTATTCTTACCCAACTACACTGCACTGCCACGACAAATTTATCACTTCTATATATTTGAATGGTAATTGTATTAAGGTTCTATTGTCCTCGCTACCTGCGGTTTACTATACAGGTAGAATCCAGCGAAATCTGCTGACTGATTACTTATTTTCATGAAGAAGCGCATACAATTCATTTTAATCCTTTAAATCACATTGAATTGTTAAATAAGATAAAAATACACTATAGTAATGTGTTAGTGACACTCGATTTCGCGTTTGCAGCTGTTTTTTCTTCATAGTTTAATATTTTTCGAGTTTCCGTGTTACCCTGTATATATAATCCATTATAATCAAATAATTAGTCGTAATGCACACGCAGAGTGTTCCAGAAACAATTACTTTTATTATATGCACATCACAGTTCGACTAAAATGTATACAAAATTACCCAAGCAAAATGTTGATACTTCGACTGTTTGCAACAAAATTGGAAAAATCTTAGTTATAATACCGAGTGACTCAAAAAATGTATTATTAATACAAATTGCTTTCAATCTAGCTTACGCTATACTTGGACTAGCTCTATTGGCTGATGGAATCATGAACTATGAAGAAAAACCGTTCTATAAACTGTACGTAGCGGCTGTAGGATTAGCTCTGAGTAGCGCGAATGGTATTTTTTTATATGGAATGATCGTGCACAGAAGAAGTTGGCTAAATATGATCGAGCGTATAAATAGTATTGGAACGAGCGGTGGTTTGACGTTTAATGCCAAGTTAAAATTGATTACCTATATTTTTACATTCATAATTTTGTCAGTGTTGGTAATTTTTGTCAACAAAAACTTAAATTCTCCTTTATTTTTAACGGCCACTTCGTTAATTTTGATATTCACGTTATTATTTATAGATATATTAGTCACTGAGAATACTATTGTACTGAAAAATCAAACAATGAGCGTTATTAATTTATTGAATATGCTCGATGTGAAAGGCATTCGTAAACAACGAGTTTCTGCTTTCTTCGTTCACGCCGTATCGACGTACAGGAAGATATTTTCGGCGGTTGAGAATTTCAATGAATTTTTCGGTATCATAATGCTGCTTAGACTCATTTTAAATACATTTATTATATTGGTTTGCTTCTTTTATATTTTAAATTGGTATTACGATCAAAATGGACTCGGATTTTATGCGCTATGTTTTTTTCTAAGCGGAATTATACAATTGGTGAGTAATTTTCAATAATTAGGCCACTCGACATAGTGCAATACAACGTGCAAAAAATTGCACTAGTTTCTTTCAATTCTCTTTTAATGCAACATTGCTGCCAACCCATCCAATAGTACATAGAAAAAAGTGTACAATAACCTAAAAAAATAATGTATTTAATGTATAAACTTTATTATTATTTGAAATGAAGATAGCGAAAGTGAGAAAGGCTCAAGAAAAAAAAAACACCTCGATCAGCCGATAAGTATTATTCAATTGGATGTTGTGAATTAGTTGGCAACACAAAAGATACTAGATTTCTCCCTAGAATTGCGCCTTGCATGCAATAGAAATGGCACCAAACCGATATAATTGCAATTGCATCCAATTGGAGAAACTGATTCTCTGTGTCTAAACTGCGCATGCTTTCGATCAATAAATCTTGCGTGTTGCATTGCTCATTATATTGCACCATGTCAAGCGGCCTTTAGCAATATAACTTTTCACTCTCTAAACGACAAGTCCACTTACCAAGCAACATAATGCTCACGTCAGTTCATCGTCAGTTTCGTTCAATCAATACCTATACCCTTCACCCTTTTATGTCTCCAATTGTGGTGGAAATCCACCGAAACTCAGAATACCTATTGTTCGCACTTCCACTTAGTTTCTGTGGGTTTCTTAGGATCTGTGGGAAATCTTAAGGTTTGGGACCCAAGCAAATCTATTGTATATATGTGATGATCGGTAGACCAATGATCATATATGGAGCTATTGCTTGGTGGCCAAAGGGACCTACCTCCTCTCCATATCTTTTTGGAAGACTCAATAGGAGAACTCAATAGAGTATTGCTGGTCTAGATCTCTGGCCCTGGCTGCATGTGTTTCTATCGGACCAGAACCTACAATTGGCATCTCAATAAGTTTTGCCAAACAAACAATGAATACCTGGACATCAGGAAGAGCTTTAGACTTCTGTCATAACGTACCAGAATTGATTCATTCAAAGGCTTTTATACATCCTTCGAAGAATGTCTCCAAACAAATGTTAGACTACAGCAGGCATGACCTACTTTGTCTAAGAGGCCTTTTAACAGGCCACTGTTATCTGAATCATCATATGCTGAAACTTGGACTGTCGGAAGATCCGACTTGCCGTCTTTGTCTGGAAGATGATGAAACAGCAAAGCATATAATTTGTGCCTGCACCGCTACGGCTCGAATCAGGTAAGAATCTGATGTTTGGCAGGGTCTCTCTCTCTCTCGTCCTTGGACCTGAAATATCATTCACCAGATAAACTAATCGGCTTTGTCAGAAGCTGAATTTGTTTGGTGAAATCTAAATAGGTGTGAGTCAAAATAGACTCTTGCCAGTCGCAGTGGAGGGTCTCATAGACTCACCACAAACCTAACCTTATCTTGTTTCTTAGGAAACTGGTACTTCCTTAAATGCTATTAACTGGTAGGAGTACTTTTAATTGTTTCATCAATATTCAACTGGGTGCACTTTTTTATGGCGTGATATTCCGCTAGAAAGATGCTTGGGGTTTCTCCCAAGCTTTTTGAGTGTTTAGTTCCTAGCCCGTACACTCCTATCCCAGTGCCTGTATATCATTGAATGCCATTATTTTCTAGTGTCATAATTATACTTATTCTAACCAATTTTCACTAGACAGGGTGATTAATTAGTTCAATATCTCGAAGATATTCGAGTGAAATATTGTTGGGTTGATGGGCTAATAAATTTATTTATGGTGCAGAGTGAAGAGTTCGGAAAAACAGTTCTACAGACAAATAGTTCGTTGAATTAAAATCGCTCTGTTAAACAGGGGTTAAATAAAGAGGACACCAAGCTTCTGAAAAGGAAGTACACAAAAATTAAGAATGGTTCAAAGATTTAATCCAAGTTCCTGGACAGTTGAGCACAATTCAAAGTCCAAACGAATGAATGTCAGTCAGTAAATCTCGAGTATTGATGTTACTTCATCACCAAACTTTGACATAAACTCATTGATGCACTGTTATTGAGATATATTTTTATTTTTTAGGCTTTTGTAATGTATTGCATCATATCCTGTGAAAATGTTCAAAAAGCTGGCGAGAAATTATTAGCATCATGCACAATTTTACAGTACCAAGTTCAAGATCCTTTTCTTAAAGAACAACTAATGGATTTGTCGGCGTTAATAGCGGCCTTGCCTTTAATTTTTTCTATTTCTGGATTTATTACACTAAACAAAAGGCTTATACCGAGTTTAATCAGCGGTATATCGTCTTATTTGATTATATTGATACAGTTTAAGACACAAAATTAATTTAAATAATTTCTATTTCTACTGATGTGTTTGAGTTTTAACACCTCTTATAGTTTTTTGTACAATAGTTTTTGTACAAAGATTTGTCAATAGTTTCAAAATTGGTATCAATTTCTAATAACACTACTACATTTAGGTAAAATTTTCTTCCATGGTGCATATTTTTGATGTATACAAAACTCCATGTATTACAATTTCTGGTCATGGTAGTATGGGCGCCAGTTTAAATAAAGCAATACATTTAAAAACAACATTTTCCAAAGATACATCACACGATTTTTCAATTTAATAAAGAGGTTAAAGATGTTGATTTATTATCTTATATTGTTTTGTCTCCAGATTTTCTAGAAATATAATAAACAATAACTGAAATAATTTCATTTAATTTGCCTGCTCCACTCTGTAGATACATACATTTTTATATTTCAGCAAAATTGTTGATACATTCACATTTATACTGACTATAATAATTAACTCTTCCTTTCTTTTTTCAATTTTGTGTTATTGCTATAGGTATGACCGTTGAGTGAAAAAATATTTTTTCACTCAACGGTATGACTGAGTATTAATAAAGGTTTTTTGAACTGGTTTCTTCTAAAAAATAAAGAAATCTAGCAAATTTTAAGTTAAAATCATACTTTAAGTAATGTTTTTAAATATTTATACGTATTTACGTAAAACCGAGATCCCGAGTACATGGATGATGTGCTCGATAAACTTCCCTACCGCTGGTTGGAACTTTACTTGGTTGGGCAAAACTTCCGGTTATGAGTCTAATGGACATTTGCACCAACTCTACTGCTGAATTGAGTGGGTATAACTTAAATGTAGGTATAATCTAAAGTGTTACTTTTATAAAGTGGGGTTAATATTTGGATTAATCCACGAGTTAACTCTAGAGTTAAACTATGAGTTAAAAATGTAATAAATATTCGCTATTTCATGAAATTTGGGTTAAACCAATATAAACATATGTGGTTCCTTAATATATGTGACAAATTTTACTTAACAGCCTTAGCAAAGCAAGTTACCTGTGAAGTATATGAATGGGGCTAAAATGGAAAAATCATAGGCTAAAAATGGGAGTATTAAACAATCAATTGGGTAAACATTTGTTATAAATAACAATTTTTCTTTCTTTTTGTTTCTGATATTCCTAAAAAATCCAGTCCAATTTGTCAAATTTCCCTTCTAGTTGTTTTTTTTACCACTTATGCTTATAATGTTTCATATGTCTTTTCCTTATGAATTGCCTATTTTGTTTCAGTTTTCCATTAATCTCATACTTTAGTTTTTTCACTTCTATAACTCTTCTTCCTGTTTATTCCGGAAATCCAATTTTAATTTCCTTCCCTTTTTGTTTTTCTATTTTTGCTTTCTCGTGGAGTTTTTTTTGCCATTTCTCATTTTTTTTCGATCAGGTCAGCTAGGGCTTATAAAATATTCTTCTTTCCTAGTTTCCTTTAGTTTGTGTTTCTTCACCTTTATCTTGATTGTCATTTTATTCCCAAGTTTTCGTACTGATTTTATATCTGTTTGCACCTGTAGGTTTCTTTCAAGAAAAATACCAACTTTTCTTTTCAATAATTCCTCTTGATAAAACTTTTTATTATTGGCTTATGAAGTACCACATTTGTATCTCTTTTTTATCTTTTTCCAACCACTCCACGAATTTTCTGATATTGTTTAGCTCGTTAGTAATTTTTTTTATCTCTGCATAATCAATTGTATGTATTTTTTTTCTACTTTCACTCTTTGAATTTTCTCTTAAAGTTCTTTTTGTTCAGCTCCCATGTCTTTAACTGCATTTTCCATCGTTGTCTTTGTCCTTTTTCGTAGGTGTCTGTATGTTTCCCTATATCTGTTTTAGAGGCTTCATAAATTTCATCATTTCCTCCGGTTCTCCTTCTTATGTTACCTTCATCAGTAATGTAGTTGCTCTCACAGGCGGCTTGGGGTGAAAATTTTAAGTTGTTCTGCAATTTCTTAAAAATATTCACCTTGTAGGGGTAAGGTTAGGTTAGGTTATCTCCCATCAAATGTATCGTCCTTCCTCCGCGTTCCGTGTTGAAATATTGGATTTCTAGAACGATTGTCAATTGCCACAAAAAAAAATGCACGCACTAGATACAGAAACACCCGCACTTTATTACGTAAAACCAACCGTACCGTAAGCATGCCGTAAGCCACGTTGTGCTGTAGTAAATGCAGCGGAATATCTTTTTAAAATTACGTCTTAGTCTTAGATCGTCAACGGGGCGAAGTGTACTTCGCTGGTGTTTGAAAGAGCTCGCAGAGCACGTTCGTATGGTCCAGCCACAGTATAGGAACGAACCAGTATGTTATCTCGTGACGTTACACTGCCGAGCTCTCTGTGACCTACAACGTCGTTCGGATGAGTATCTCATCCGGCGGCCAGTCCTGTGCTGCGATCCAACCAAAGTGCGAGTGGTGAATTTGCGAATATAGTATATTATTAAACGAGAAATTTATGATAGCCATAATTCACGATGGGTGACGTTTGCGTCACGAGCCGCAGGCGAGGGGCGCAAGTCACCCAAGTGAATTATGGCCATTAATTGCGAGAAGAATACTATACTTTGTCCACACTTAATTTATTTATTAATAAATAAAAGACAGTAGCGATTTGGCATATTACTAACCTCAAAATGTTGTGGCAGCTACTTCAAATAATTTGACATATATAGAGATGGGCGATACTGTAGAAAGTATCATTACAACGTACCGTTATAAATATATTGTTTTGAAATACTTAATATTAGAAAATATCGTTATGAAAAGTATCAATACTAAAAATTACAATATTTTATAGATACGATATATGTCAGAAACAAATTTCCTGAACAAAATACACAGATTTAATAGTTTATTTCATATTGTACCCCCATCTCTAGTCGGGAATTATGAACCATAATACACTACAGTGTATTATGAACCATAATTCACGACAGTTGATATATGGGTACCATATACCTTTAGTTAGGAGGTAAAATATTGACTTATTATTAGGTGGTCGTGGACAAACATTATTTATTATACAGGGCTTATATTTTTACGTCTTGTCGGACAAACAAACATTATTATTTTTATAGTTTATAAGCATTTTTTTGCAATGGGTGCCATTAAAAAGAAGAAAACGGGTAGTGTGTGTGTAAATCAATAAATATTTTGTATGAGACTATTGTTTTATTTACTCATCAGTGTACTGTTCTACAATATTTAAGAAAAAACATTTAACACTTTCAAGTCATTTTAAAACTTATGCTACACCTACACCTATGGAAAAGTAAAATGAATCGTAAAGCGATCCGTTCAAGGTCATCAAAAGCTCTGGCAATTTATGAATGAAATTTATAATAGTAATACTACTGGTTAGTTCCTATACTGAGGTCCAGCTATATAAAGCGCGAAATCGCGCGAAATAGGTTCGTTATTTCACTGCTGAACTATACTTACGCTTACGTATTTGGTTCATTATTTAAGCTGCTGCCTGCGCCCGCAGTTTTTTCATCATTATGACAATACGAATTCCTTACAAAATATATTATAAATTTTATATTTGATTAAAATAAATAATTTAGTTAATTAGAAGAATTTTTGGGAGCTCTGCAGCACTGCAGCGGCTATTTAATATCCGCCACTGGTTAGTCTCCATTTTTTAGTTTGTTTTTCTTGGAGGTTCGCGTGAGGGATCAGCCTACCTCAACTTTCATACAATACAAATTAATTAGGTACTCAGTTATCATCTCCATGCACTACCATGGAGAAAGCATTAAATATTGAATATTGGAATATTAAAAAGAGTTTTTTTTTATTAATACAAAAACATTCGGTTTTTTGTTAATTATGTAAATGGATCAGTGGCTAACGAGTCATCATGTCATTGGTATTATCGACGTTTCAGTAGCAATACAAACTAGGTGCAATCATCTGGTCATTAATATGGTTTCAATACAAAGCAAAGATCTACAAATAATAGTAAACATTTATAGAAAAGTGGGCAATATGTTGGGTATTACACCGCCATCTTCAAAAAATTTTTTATTTCTACAAATTGTAGTACAAGTCATATTTTTAGGAATGATTTGGAAGCAATGTTGGTTATATGGCATGAGGATAGATGAACTAATAAGAGTCGTCGAATCCACTACGATGATCATCCTTAATATCATACAAAATGTTTTTAAACCCAAATATTTCCATAAAATGATGAAAAATTTGAATGATTTAGACAAGGAAATAGGAAGAACGAATTCAACTGCCAAAATCATCTTGTCGAAACTTATTTACATCGTAATGATTTTTTTTGTAATAACGTGGTCGTTATTTACGCAGTTCAATTACAACATTAATTTGTTCCGAACTATGTGTAACGTTATAATTTTCACTCAAATGTTTTACATCGATATGGTGATGATGCATGTCAGCGAAATGCTCACTGTAAGAATACGAAATATGAAAAAGTTTTTCCAGCCTTTACGCTCAAAGAAAATTATTGCTGTTTATAAAAATATGTATTTTGTGATGAGCGGTTTCAATACGTTCTTTGGTAGTCGAATTTTTTTGAGGTTAGGTGTGAATACGCTTATGATATTGTCGTGCTTCGAGCAGGCATTGATAGAGTTTTATTCCTCGGAAGACATGGGGATATCCGTTCCGATGGGTATTATGTTTTTGTCTATTGAGCTAGTAAGTATTTATTTTATTTTATGTTACAAAAATTTGTCTTCTTAATAAGGTTTAATTTTTCAATTTTGATCATTTTGAACTGCCGTTTCAAATAGTCTGCAAAATGCCTTTGTAATCAATAACAAATAAATATATATAATATATATATTGTAACGTTTATTCTAATTTATATTTACAATTAATTCATATTTACAGATTTATATTAAAGTACAGTCCTTATTTAATAATTTATATAATACACTAACTATAATTTATATGAGAGTCACTTAATAAACACTTTATCGAGGCGCGATTGCTTTCTTTCAGTATCGACAATAACTGACTAACTAACTCCGCTGCGATGCTCGTCGCCTATTTATACTCGCACGTATGTATTTCTAGAAACCTCTCGAACTCGAAGTTCTGGTGGATGCGCCGGGTTTTTCTAGATGTTACGTATTCCAGATCATTCTCGAAAATAAGGCGGAGGAGCCATAGTCGTATCATATGGGAATTTCACTGGGGGCACTAATTGAGCACATTAATACAGCAGCTCGCGTAACAATATTAATATCAATTCACTCACTCCTCTTAAACTAATCTCAATAGTCCAACAAATAGATATTATATTAATAATATTTCTCTACAACACAACTCACACACGCCACTGACTGAAAATAATGCGAACTACTAGCTCCAATTACGTAATAGTATATTACTCACTTTTCCATTCGTGCGTAAAATACTTTACAACACGAGTTACGTACTATACTTTACCAACGACCTACTTGTACTTTTATTTTTGGAACTTTAGTTCTTTACGTCAGGTTATGTTTGAGCGACCGGGGGTCGCGACGCAAAAGATCTGACCGTTACGTTACGTTACGTTGTGTTACGTTGCTTCGTTATGTGCCTTGCTTCGTGCGTGTGCTATCTCCTGAGTCTCACTCTCGTTTACGAAGCAGCGATTCATATGCTTCGGCCGGGAATCGAACCCGGGCCGCCCGCGTGGAAGGCGAGCATACTACCACTGAACCACCGACGCTATATTAAAATTTCATGCAAAGCTGGTATTCGCAGTGCTGGTGATCTACTTGAATTTGTTCGGATAAATTTTTACTATTATTTCCATAATGTTTTGCGTGATTGATCTTTTTTGTTCATTTACAGCATCGGTTGTCAAAATGACATGAGGATTAAGGGGTCTAGCACATTTACTTTTCGAAATACAGGGTGTTGGAATTTTGAAAACTTGAATGTTTTAATTCGATAACTTTAAAATGGATGGATACATTGATTTGACATTTGGCAGGTTGTTTTTGAATGTAAAAGGGCATATCTTCTGTATGTTCCTTGTGGTATATTATTCATTCTTTTTTTAATTTCTTGGGAAATTAAACCACAATATTTTTAAATTCTTTATTTCAACGTTTCGGGAGCGTTCCAGCTACCGTTGTCAAGAAAAAATAAGTAGAAATTAATTTTTTTATCCCCAACTGACACAAGAGAAAAAATTTGACAACTAGACAATATTTTGATAAAAATAGTAGTTTGTGCAACTAGTGTGCACTCAGCCGTAGGCGGAGTGCTCAATCGTTCAAGTGCGATATGGACAATCCACACGAGTCAAACTGCATATTTTTTCTACGACCCACTTAAGAAAAAATCTAGAAAATAAAAATTTCTATAAACTGTAATATAACTTCGAATTGAAAATTGACCAATTCAATTTTATGTTTCCACTAATTTTTTTGTGGTAAACGTACAGTTCTTAAATGTTCAATTTGCATAATGCTACGGTTTCCCTTTTTAAATATACGATGCTGTTATAAGTAGATGTTGCCAGTCGGACTCCCTCATGAAGGGTACCGTACCGTTATCGATAATAATGAATATTCTGCTAAATATTTCAAACGTCTACCTTTTGTCGTTATTAATATCAAGAAGAATAATTATTTAAAAATAAAATTAACAATAAAAAAAAACTTCCTCTCGGGGAATCGAACCCGGGACTTCTATAGCTAGTTTTGAATATTAGTGAAACGAAATTATTGTAAATTCACTTAAATGAATTCAATAAAAGCTGACAATAACGGAAAAGCCCTCATATTAGCTCAAACGTAAATTATTAGGAAAAAACAGAATAATTAAGGTTAAGATTTATGAATTTCATAAGATGATAGATGCTGAAAAAAATTATATGATATTAATAAATTGGAAAATATCTTAATATAACTCAGGGATTTTTTTAAGAGATAGGTAACATTTATACGGGCTTAGTGAATTGAATTACACATAGGTATACGTTATTATTTTATTATTACAGAACCCAACACAAGAGTATAAATTCAGCCCGATGTTAGTTTGGTTACTACCACTTCCATAGAAGCGAAGAGCTCTGTTACTACTTAAAATTATTATATTTCAATATGTATAAAAAAAGGTCTCCTCCTTACGAAGGTACAACTTCTTTCCTACCTTTGTTCATATCTGATGCTCTTGTATGCCAAATGCGGATTTGAAATGTTTATCAATTCGCCAGCAGCTTCTTTAGAATTTTTAGGAACTAGTGGTCACGTAGATTTAAGGGATCTTGCCTAAAAGGATGAATCATCTTTCTTGGCGTTAAAAAATCATCCTCCACAAGTTTCACAACATTATTCAGCACTGTTTGATGCAGTTCCTTTAAATTTGCCATGTAGATTTAAAAAATATAAAACGTTCTCACGTCACTCTCGTCTTACTAATAACTGCTTATTACTATGCTAATTAATACTATATAGAGTAACTAAAAAAGTTTAAAAAGGTAGTCAAACTAAAAGGATGGATGTTTAAACTATATAAAGTCTTTGGCAAAACCACAACACAAAATTCTAACCCCAGATAAAATTTCGCAAGTGAAATGAGCGTTTCGTCAGCTAAGCACTATTCGAATTAAATTGGTGAAATTGTTTCGAACTCGAATTTTATTTCACACATGAAATTATTTAAAAACTTGGATTGATCTAAATCTAAATCAATCGAAATATGGGAAATTTCACTAGTGAAATATTTCAAAACTAGATTTTCACTAGTAATACCACTAGAGAGGTCAAATTATTTCCGGAAATTTTTTCGAGCTCAAAGACGATGGATAATTTTCAAAAAATATTCATGGGCGAGAAAAAATTTCCAGATTTAATTTTACCTCGTGTGGTATTCGGTAAGAAAATTCCACACCAAATATGTTCATTTCCAACAACATCAATGAGGTCTGCTTCAACTTCTGCAAAGACAATCCAAGAATCTCTAAATCAAAAACAAGCAACTTCCAATGAACCTGCCATAGTATATAATAATTGCGTTTTTAATTTGAACGTTAATCATAATGGTCCAAAGAATTTAGAAAACATCTATTGTAAGCTTGTGGTTGAAATGAATCAAAATTATCAAAAGTAATACCACGAGAGCTTCGAATTTAATCGATATTTTTTTCTTTCACGAAAACTTGTTCATTTGCCACAAATATGAAAACAAACCGATTGATAAAATCACGAGTCCGTTAAGACGAGGGTACGGTTTGTTTGAATGTTTTTGCCTCAAATAAACAAGTTTGAGTGATGAAAATAAAAAATTATGTGATAAAATTTGAAGAACGAGTTGTATTTGGGAAGATTATTTTTTTCAACAATTTAAAATTTTTTATTAAATGTTCAATATTTTCTTGGGTGATGGCACTCAATCGGTTTATTTTCATTTTTCAATAAACTTCGAAGCTCTTTTAGTTGTCAATAATGACAAATTCAAAGTGAAATTTTGACGTTTCAATATAAACAAGGTATTATCGATGAGGAAGCAGAATTATCAGTATAATACCGAATGATTGGCTAGAATAATGTATTGCTATTGGTTAAAACTACCAAAATGTCAGATTTTGACTAGTGAAAAAAATCATCTTGTGAATAAATAAAAATTAGATTGTCAAAAAAATATTCTGTCATTATAAACGTCAAACAAATTTCCAGTATAATTCGCTGATAGGTACCCACGAGGAAAAAATTCTCTCTAAAATTCATCCGTTGCGATGGTGATCTGTCAGAAATACACGTTCTGATTGGTCAAAAATCATATGTGTGGAATTTTCATTTAAATTCTCATTTGTTTAACAAAATGTTTCTATTTTTTTCAGTTCTTCGCTGTTCGATGCATCACCTCCTGCGATAAAGTCGAAAAAGCCGTAGAAAATCTAGCTTCACTTAGTAAAATTCTACAATCAGAATTACAAAATACGCGGTTAAAAGAAGAACTTTCAGATATCAGTACTCTGATAACGTCACTTCCACTGGAATTTTCTGTCTCGGGCTTGTTTAATCTGAACAAGCGGCTTATACCTGCAATAATAGGTGGACTTTCGTCCTATTTAATTATTTTGATACAGTTCAAGACTCAGTGTACACCATAGGTACCTTTTTTAAATACAAATTGCACCCCATAGATAGTAAGTTCACGCTAAGCTCCTCCCTGTGCTATGATGTCTATGATCTTTGATGCTACACTCTTTCGCAGCATCTCACAATATATTTCTACTTCTGTTACTAAAACTGCATCTAAAACATGGGGTTCACATTCGAAAAACGTCACTTCAAACACTAGTGTTTAAACTGCGAAAGCAAGGACAATAAAGTTCATATAATTCCTTTCTTGGTGTGCGTCATCGATTGTTAAGGTCCTTCTAACACATAATATTAATCGAAATATCGCAATAATGAACCGTTTAAATGTATTACACACGTTAACCCTAATCTTTGACTCAAAAAATTTGATTAGAGTTGATGTTTAGAATACGCGCAAGCGCGACTTATCATCTGATGATTTTATTCATCAAATGTAAGGTTAGCTACATATGTCAAAATGGGAAATAAAATGACCGACATACCCCGGATATACTTCACAAATGATGACGCACACCAAGAAGGATATTGAATGTACTATATTAGCAAACGTATGAGCAACTTTAAGTACCTACCTACTGCTAGGAGTATGAAATATTTTTTTTTATTTAATACAAACATGCCCGCATCAACTACTAAGAGTTATTACAAGGAGGACTTACACAAGTAGTATTGTGTTGTATTTGTGTTATAGATAATTTTTAAATTTTGTTATGCAAATTAATGTCTTTGAAATATTTAATTAAAGCACTTGTGTCTTTGGTGAGCATATCCTTGAATACCGCACTTAAATTATTCTGTCTTCTATATCTAGAATATTCGGGACAGTCTAAGATAATATGTTTTATAGAAAGAGAAACATGGCAATGGATACATTCTGGTGCTGGTTCTTTGTTGAGGAGATATTGATGTGTAAGTAGTGTGTGACCTGTTCTCAGGCGGGTTAAGACAACTTGGTCTCTGCGTTTTTCTGGTATTGATAGAAATAATCCGACTTGTGGATTAACTTCTAAGGTGTGTATGCACAAATAAATGTCAAGACAATTTCTAAAATATTACAATGAATTATATTATCAGATACGAATTTGCGATACCAACTTTTTTCTCTAAGCTGTACGACCTATAGTTTCTGAGATACAGCGGACTAATTCTCTTAATCAGACACCCGGTATATTTGGTTTGCGACTATACAGAATATATCGAAAACCCAACAAATCATTTACAAATTGCATTAGCTGTTATAAAAGTATTCGGAACGGTCTTAGAATACACATCTTGACTTTTACCAGCTATTATACCAACACTTGAAAAGGGAGGTTACGCCTCTATCGAAATATCTCTCTGATTGATGAGAAGTTTCTGCATTTGTCCCTTTGTCATACAGGACCATCAAAAGATGCAGTTCCTTCGTATATGGTCAATTTACAGTGATTTGTGGCTACAGCTAGGGCGATATTACAAAAGTTTGTAGAAAAAAATATATAGAAGAAACCCTCCCATTTGAAAACCGTTAAATGTGAATTTTGGTTTTATGGAATTTGAATTAGTTTGATAAATAGTAAAA
>CAJUYI010005329.1:0-15998 GCA_910591695.1 Galerucella pusilla
TTTTTTTGGCTCTGGCTCTCCGGCTATACAGCCACAGAGCTGTCAAATGTGAAACATTGTTTCATAAGTCATTAGGAATGTACTTTAATGCCATTCAATGCAGTTTTTTTATTTATTAATTATCTTGTTAAATAAGCGAGATATTGCATGTATACGATAACTTGGGACACCCGGTATAGAATAAAAGTCTATTCAAAAATGATTAATGGAAACAGCTGAAAACGGATCTTATACAGTTGTCCTCAGCTGGTGGCCAGGAAACGATGAAATGAAAGATGAGATGAAGGTATTAAAAATACAGAGCCTTGCTTATCTGTGCATAATAGAGGCGATGAGAAGCATCCCAAGCGCAACAATGGAAATCATACTCAATTTTCCGCCTTTTGCTTCGCATGTAATGCGGGATTTGATAAATACAGAGCGAACTTCAAGAATGGAACGTATCAATTATCTCGAGAACGGATCGCGTAATTTTTATAGGTTTTGGTGTGCAAGGGACTTGTAATGTAATTACATTGTTTCCTTTTTCCGGAATAATGATGAGCTTTGTTATTTCAAATAAATCACTCTGTATATTTCTTGATAATTTGAATAATCTTTTCCCTGGAAGGAATGTCATAACAAGGTACACTGTCAGTGAATTGATAATAAGTTTAACCAAACTATTCCTTGTTTTTAAACTGAGAGGAGCGATTTGAATTTAAGTTGGAATTTTTGCAGCCTAGTGATTGGTTAAATTGCCGCCCGTTTCACACAGCTTTTTTGATACAACTGACTACGATGTTTGTCAGTTTTGTGTTTATATAAAAATATTATAACTTCAATTATAGGTACATCTTTTTCATGTTTTAACTCAGTACTATATTCAAACTAAGTTAAGTGCTATTTTTATTATTTATTGTTTGATAAACAAAATCTATGCTTGTTTTTTCTTCCCAAGTTGGATTTTATTATTGTAAATATTTCTACTTCAAGTTTTACTCACATTACAGTACATTATTATGGTATTTTTCGATATCAAAACTTCTGTTGACTTCTAGTTCGTGCTCAAATGTGAATAGAGAATAATTTAAACATACAGTATATTTTTTGTACATATTCATATCATCCAATTTGACATGAATTACTTTTGATAACCTCACATTTTGATCACAATAATGTGACAAATTGTAGACTTGCATTGATCCCTTATTGGATACGACACCTACGAGCACTATAATACATATGCCACATAATTGTCAATTAGTTTGAAAAGTCTGAAGACTACCCTTTCGGAACACCCTCTTAATCTAGTAGCTTTCAGTGGTGTGAGTGAGGTTTCTTAAAATGCTCCTAGTTAAAAACAAGTGTAGTGAAAATTCAATCAAATCATGTTGCAGAAAACTCACAGCAGCTAAAGATAAATCTTTGAGTCTTTGTTCCATGCTAGAGGTATAACCACAATTGATTGGTAGACAAATTGAAAATTTTAAAAAACATACAGTGAAGGCTGTTACAGTAGATGCTCTAATTGTCGTCTGTTCACTTCAATACAACCTGCCCATAATACATTTTACAAAACCTGCACTGATAGTAGACAAGCCCTATTAGCCTTGAACAGACAACGTGTTAAATCGGGGCTAGTACTAGAGTGCCACCAAGATTATTCCAACTTCTCGGCAGATAAAAATATTATCCTGAGGTGGGTTAAAGGGCACGACAGGAGTAAAGGTAATCGCATTGCCGATACTTCAGCATGAGAAGCGGCTGGACTGGAAATCTTAGGACCCAGTGACACCTACGACTTGACGACTTCGACAATTGCGGAACTAGCCAAACTCTACACCCATGCTCAATTCCTTAAGAGATGGGATGGAATCGAAGGATGCAGTCTTGCCAGGATCACCCTGGCGATCCGGGGAAGCTGGCGTCGAAAAAATATCTGGCGATGACCAGGAAAAACCTACGTTTAACAGTAGGATTTCTAACTGGCCAATGTCAACTAAGGAAACACCTCAATACTATGGAGCAAGTGGACACACCTCTATGCAGGATGTGTGAACAGGAAGATGAAGCTGTCAGGCATGTCTTATGCGAGCGTCCGGAGTTATCGTCAATAAGAGAGTGTGTGTTCGGTGAGTCTTGGCCTACACCTGCCGATATAAAGGAGATGTCTCCTAGTGACCTGTCTACCTTCCTGGGAAGGACAGGATGGACGATAACCTAGGAGGACAACTCTTCGGGTGGATGTACAATGGCTCACATGTGGCCTTAGTGCTGTGAGCCTACACTCACCCTCCCTACTCTACAGATACAGATTCTTGACTGCTCTTTTCCTCTTTTCTTTGCGGTAATACTATCTTATTCTCTTCTATCGCTTCATACTCCTGGATATTGGTTGGTTTTATAAAATAAATGATCCTAGCAAATGATCGGTTTGATGTCGATGGGCCACTCTGGCCGCCAAAAGGACCAATGCCTGCGCGCCATAATGGTTCACTCCATGGCCAATGCCTGTATGCCAGTATTGGTGCATCACTGGACCAATGCCAAAATATCAGTATTTATACCTGTTTTAAGTGGGGATTGTAACGTTTGGTAAGTTTTTGATAGTGACTTAGCACTAAAGGTTATTGAGATAATCCACATTGAGAGTTTCGAAGAAATATCACTTGATCTAGTTTTTAGAACTATGAATAGCCATTTATCATATTGCAGTATTTCATTTCATGTTATTTGGAGTAGTTATTCAAGATTTACCAGACACGAGTGTAATTACTTGCCTTTCTCAAGATATTTAATCCAGCTTCGGTAAATACTCGCCAATTTGAAAGCGGTTCATCCAATTGTGGACCAATGAGAGTAGCTTCGCTTTTCATAAATATTTGGGAATTTCACTAAGTATATACCAGATGTTTTGAATTGTTCGGTTTAGTTAGTTTAGATGTTTCAATCTGAAATTCCTCAGCTTATACAGGGTACTCCCACTTACAACGTTAACATGTAGATACCTCTCGTAAAATTGGACAAACTGATATGAGGATTGAAGGGTCCAGCCTATTTTCTTTTGGAAATACAGGGTGTTGGAGATATAAATAATAAATTGTTCCAATTTGATAACTTTAAAATGGATGAACATATTGATTTGACATCTGGCAGGTTGTTTTGATAAAAAACATGTTTTGACTCTTGATCCAGTGGTGTACATTTGGAAGAGTATGTCACCTTTCCCATTTGGAATAACTAATGACTCTAAATGAAAATTAAACAGTAGCTCTATATTTAAATTCCACTTTTCCCCAACTTCCGTTCGTGCAGTACCGTTAACTTTGAATATTTTATTTTGGAATCAGATATTTCCCAACTGTTTTTAAAAATAGTGAATTGCAAAAGGATCCCTATTGGTGAAATTATTGCTACAAAGGCTTTTGTCTCCTCATGATAACTTTTAACATATCCTTTACATTGTCTCTGAAGTTTCAGACGCGTTATCCGATCTTTGCTCCACGGTTTATTATATATACATCATTTGTAATGTCAATTGAATGATTGCATTCAAGCAGAAGAAAATCATTCTGTGGTTCATAAAAGGAACTGTTTGGTGGTGTTTTGGTTGGAGAAATCAATACGAAGTTTAGAGAAATTGGGGGAGACATTGGTGTGGTGAAGAATGTGAAATACATATATTTATAGTACAGGGAATAAAGCATTTAGGCTCGCAATCAAAATTTTCACAGAAGGTAAGGAATAGCCAAAGGATTTTTTTATATGTGACGTCGTTGTTCGTTAAAATCTTGGGAGTGACTGCCACCCAATATCGAAGGTGGAAATTTTTGGTTACATTTTAGGAATCGATGGAAAAAGTAACTAGGGTAAAATTGTCCTCTACGTTTTCTTCGTGACACCAATATTTTTCGACTTATTTGCGGTTCAAAGTACAGCTTCGACAAATACTCACAAAAAATCAAAAAGATGGAATGGAACAGAATGATGCAAGACAATCCAAGAAAGTACTGAACTATCTGTATCTGTAGAGTAGGGGGGGGGCAAGTGTAGGCTCACAGCACTTAGGCTACATGTTACCCATTGTACATCCTCCCGAGGAGTTGTCCTTCTAGGTCATCGTCCATCCTGTCCTTCCCAGGAAGGTGGACAGGTCACTAGGAGAGATCTCCTTTATATCGGCAGGTGTAGGCCAAGACTCACCGAACACACACTCTCTTATTGACGATAACTCCGGACACTCGTATAAGACATGCTGACAGTCTCATCTTCCTGTGTACACATCCTGCATAGAGGTGTGTCCACTAGCCCCATGGTGTGGAGGTGTTTCCTTAGTTGACAGTGGCCAGTGAGAGATGCTTCTGTTAAACTTAGGCTTTTCCTGGTCATTGCCAAATATTTCTTCGGTGCCAGCTTCACAGGGTCGCCCAGGGTGATCCTTTGATTCCATCCCATCTCTTAAGGGATTGAGCATTGGGATTGAGATTGTTATTTGCCAAGGCGTTAGCTAAATCTTGGTGGCACTCTAGTACTGGCCCCGATATAACACGTTGTCTGTTCAAGGCTAATAGGGCTTGTCTACTATCAGTGCAGATGGTTATGTTTTGGCCAGATATTCCTCTTCCGGTCACTTCTTTTGTGGCAATTGAGATACCAGCCAGCTCTGTTTGTACCACGCTGGTATTTTTTCCCATTTCCCACTTAATCCTTAGGCTTAGTGCTTTTGAGTAAACTCCACATCCTGAGCCTTCTTCTATTTTTGAGCCATCTGCATATATGCGCGGTAGTATTGTACTATTCTTCAGCAGTTAAAATATTCCTCACGATGACACGACGGAACCTGCGTTTTGCAGCAGAGGCACAGCCTTATGTCGAGACTGTAAACAGGAGAATGGGACGATAAAACACATCCTTTTTGATTGCTCGGTACTATCATTTATCCACGTTCGGCGTGTTTTTACTAACGCCAAGCATGCTGGAAAGAGTTTCTCTTGAAGACGTTATCAATAATGTTGAAGCCAAAGCCTGGTTGATATACTTGAATAATCGGTGAACATAAAGAATTGTCAGACAAGCAAACTTCTTGAGAAGTATGGAGTACCTCAAGGAACAGTCATTCATTCATTCATACGTTTGGGTTGAGCTCAACAGCCCAGGCACTTCCATATGGGCCACCAGTTTATCTGGAGGGTTTTTCAGTAGTTGTGATGGTTGTGTTATTTCCACTCAAAAGTGCTTCCACCTGGCTGGGTCCTTGTGAGTTCTCACAGAAGCAGAGTGTGTGAGTGGGTGTTTTATCGTAGAGATCACATTTTTTCCACATAGGTTCACTAACTTTGCCCATCCTGTGCAGATGCTTCCTCAGGGTACAGTGTCCAGTCACCAGGTCAGTAACTGTCTCAAAATTTCTCTTACCCAGTTTCAGCAGCCTGGACGAGAGTTCCTTGCCTAACTTATTCAGTAGACTCTTAGTATGGAGGTGTCCTTGTATCTGCCTACATTTGGAAAAGTGTTGGTGCCTCTTCTTTTTATTTCATATGTTGATGATATCGATGAGCTCTGTAATATTCCATTAGTTTCAAATTTATTTGCTGGTAACAATATAGTTTTAGTGTAGGGGGAAAATGTGGAAAAGACGATGGATAAAATGCAGTTATTTAACGAGCCCCGTGAAAAGACTTCACTTTATTAATATACTCGGCTAACTAGAGAACCAACTAGAGACCTTCTATTCAAATAGCTTCGTGAACATTGGCATTGAGTCTGTTTAATATTAGTGAAGACGGAATCTAGTTGATAAATGTTTATCAAGTTACACCGTAGTAGCTTTAGATATGTGTTTAAATCCAATCTAAACAATCTGTTGGACGAGTCTACATAAATTCTAACACCCTAACTAGATAATGTTTGAAAATGCTCGGAGCAGCTCTTATTCAAAGAAAAGGAACGATGACAGTCACTAAATATAACTGGAATAATCATTTGCAATAAATATATAGACTACAAGAATAGTCAACCTTTTGTATATATATATATATATATATATATATACATATTATCCCCCAATTAGAAGCCCAATCTACTATACCACTAGTGTTATACGAAGCCCACCGCCGACATAGGAAGCCCGGTTTTGGGCTTCCTAAAGACAAGCGTGTATAAATTTGTTCAGCGTTTCCCCTACCCACATATTGTCTGTTGTCGAATTTCCGTATGGGACTCCTAAGCCCGACTTTCTTGATCAGATATACTCGTATTAGTTCGCCAAAATTCCGCTACGCGTCTCAATGGTATGTTCTGTATATACTTTGTATATATTATATACAAATGGTATATGTTTGTCCGATTTTTCCCGCCCGGCAAAGAAATAATATGATTCGAAGCCCTGAAATCTGGCAACGGTTTAACGGATAATAAATACTGTATTTTCTACGATAGTTTGATATTATGTTTAATATGTCAAACAAGTGCAAGTGCATTAGTGAATAATGAACAGAAGTACACGTTCAGTGGCAATGGCTTTAAATACCTGGGTAAGTTATTCATTTTATCAACAGTAAAAACACACGGATAAATTTCTCTTTGCAACGGAACAGTTTTGCCAATCACTAATTTTACGAGAAAAACTGACGTAAAATCGCGACACCGATTTTATCTAATGTCAGTTTTTCAAGCAAATTAGTGATTGGCAAAACTTTGAGTTAAAGAGAAATTTATCTGATAAAAGAAAAGCTCGAGTGTGTTTTGGCAAGATAAATTAACGACAGAATATATGGATGAACAACAACAATAATTATCTTTATTAACCAAACTTGCGACTCATTGTCATTGTGTAAAAGTGACGTCCGCTTACTAGATATCTAGATATTGAGGAAGAGAAGTTTTTATCCGATAAAAAAGGTGCAAAGTGACAATAACATTTCCAGGTATATGAAATTTTAACATTGGACTTAATTTATCGGTGCACAAATCAACAAAACATTTATTCATAGCATGCTTGAGAGGCAATATACAGGGTGCGGAGGAAAAACCATCAGTTAAACAAATATCATCTCGATGACTCCAGATAAATGAAAACTGAAAATTCGCGTGTAGAGATTCTGAAAGGAGAACTATCCTTTAAAACTATTGGTATCTTCTTATCGCTTCCAGTTATACCGGAAGTTAATCATGAATAGGTTATTTTAAATTTTTGATCTTCTAACTCTCCTCGAAGAACTGATTTCAAAAATACCAAAATACATGGGCTTTTTAGTAAAGTTACAAGATGATGAAAATCAACTTATTCAACTTAATAATTTTCTTGTCAGTCACATGGCATTGGCATAAAGGCTCCGTTACATCTTCCAATCTTAATTTTTCAATAACTAGTGAGTGATATTATTGGAAAATGGATACAAGTTGGTCAAAAACTGAAAAAGCTCCAAATTCATGACCCCCATGTATTAATTTAATAGGAATATGGAAAAAGGCAATTTTCAACACCCTGTTATATCGTTAATATTTACTGTAAACCCCATAAATTTGGTACCTTTGAAATCAGCTTTTCAAGGAAAATTGGAAAAATAAGAAATAGGTTGAAAAGAACGAATTTCTGATAACTCTTCAAATGCAAATTTCATTTTCATTCACTTGTAGTTCTCGGACTCCGGCTAACCGACCGTTCTGAGTCGGAGAATGATGATGACGAAAGGCCTCTAACTGAACGATTTTTAGATAATGTTCAAAGGCCTCTAACTGAACGATGTTGAGGTAATGTTCAAAGAGAAGGAAATTCAGATACACTTGTTGATGTATTGGAAAATACTAATATACCAAGCAGTAATAATGACACCAGAAAAAGACCATCCTTCGAAATGTGTGAAGACGTACCAGTCAAAAAAGTACTAAGAGGTAACAAGCTATTTAAATTCTTTCAAATAGACTATGAATTGGATAGAGATCATCACTAGCCTTTTCTGGTTAGGTCCAAATAAGAAATTATGTTGCTCTTTTTGATGGTGGTTCATTGTAATGTATTCCATCGGACGCGAATATAATAAAGCATGATTTGGTGAGCTTACTAATTTTTTATAAATGTATGTGTTACTATTTTAGAAAATAAGACAGGCAATCGGAAACGCTGGAACAAGGAAGAAAAAGAAATTGTCTTGAAACATTTTAGTAGTCACATCAATGAAAAAACTGCTCCTCGCAAATATGAAGTGGATGAATTTCTGAATAAATATGAATCAACTTTTGGTAGTACTAATTGGGTAAAAGTTAAAACTATGGTTTACAATGAGTTTCGGCAAAAATAATTTCATCAGTTTTATTATATATTATTATTGTAGTATAATAATAAAAACTTTTTTAAATCTTATTGTTCCTTTCATTTGTTCCATTTTTCATTTTATCCACATTTTATATTAAAAATCGGGTTTTGGGAGCCTTTCAACAAGACTCGGGTCTTACATAACGGTGGCAGAAAATTTGGCAACATTGGCGGGCATCTTAATATGCACAAACTACATACTTTTTATACACATGGGCTTGGTAACATATGTGATACTTCCCCGGGGCTCGTAAGTACTACGAAATATATAGACGTAAAAACCCTTCCCCTCTATAGGGCTTTGCTTTGCCTTCAGAACGTAGTGGGCCTCGATTAGGTAGTTAGGTACGTATATATATATATATATATATATATATTACAGTTCTACAGGCCTTAGAGGCCCATGACTTATTAATTACATAGGTATACCAAATGTATACATTTTTCAAATTAGGTTTCTTCATCTTCCTCTATTTTTCTTACTAGGGCTTTCCACCTTTTCCTATCTTCCGCAACTCTTCTCCAATCTTCTATCCCCTTTTCCTTTATGTCCTCTACTACCGTCTCCACCCATTTCTTCCTCGGTCTGCCTCTTCGTTTTTTACCTCCTTCTCCTTCAAGGATCGCTTTACTAGTGTGTCTACCTTTAGGCATTCTGCATATATGTCCCAACCACCTGGCTCTTTGTGCCTTTATATAATGAATTATATCAGGGTATCCATACGATACCTTTATTTCTTTATTCGTTAGCCTCCTCCATGTCCCATCTTCCAATCTTTTACCTCCTAGTATCTTCCTCAGTACTTTTCTTTCCCATATTTCAATATTTGTTTCATTTTTTTTTGTTAGAATCCACGATTCGCATCCGTAGAGTGCCGTCGGTCGTATAATCGTTCTATATACTCTTATTTTAGCTTTTTTGATATTTGTTTTGACTTCAATAGGTGATTTAGTGCCCCAAGTGATCTACTTCCTTTGGATAATCTTTTTTCTATTTCAAGAGTTTCATCACTTTTGTTAGTGATTAGTACTCCTAAATAGTCAAATTTATCCACTTTTTCAAACAACCTTTTGTATATCGTTTAAAATATTTGTGTTCATATTTGTGAATTGTATTTGAAAAAGTGAATTTTCACAGGAAAAAAATAAGGCTCATGTGTACAAACATCGTGTAGCAGTTTTTTTTTTCAAATCATTCGTCATGTCTATTCTATCAGCCTTGAAATGTTTACATTTCGCTGGGCTAGGAACATCGGTAAACAAGGAAGGGATTCGGTTCGCATCCAAGTTATATTAGAAGATGTCCATGAAAGTGATTTATTATACTAAGAGAAATAAAAATTATGCGATATTTTCGATCCAAATGTGAATTTTTTCCAACATAGAACCTCAAAAATCAAATGGACTTCTCAAAAAATTCATACTTTGGGGCTCTAAGCAATTTTCATCCATTCCTTCATTCGATTGGGCTGTGCTCAGGCACTGAATATTAACCATTTCCCATGTTATCTATTTCCATTTCAGAAGTCTTCTTTATCTCGCAGAAGCAGAGTATGTAAGTTGGTGTTTCATGATTTAGTTCACATTTTCTACACAAAGGTTAGCCATTTTGTGTAGATGTTTCTTCAGGATACAGTGTCCAGTCACCAGGTCGGTATCCAGTAACCAAGTCGGTAACTGTCTTCAAATGTCTCATACCATTACCCAGTTTCAAGAGCCTGGTCGAGAGCTCCTTGTCTACCGTGTTCAGTAAACTCTTCGCATGGAGGAGCCTTTGTGTCAACCTCCATTTGAGCTGGTGTCCCCAGTTTCCGATTTTCCTTCTTATGCAATCTTTTGTAATTCCAGAAAACCGTTCTGGACCTATCAAGTCTCCTTCACAATATTTTTGTCACCTTCAGAACCTTTTTTTAGCTAATTGGTCTGCCATTTCATTACCTGCAATCCGCTCTTGTGTCAGCACCCATATATAAAACACTTTGGTATCTCTTGTCAGTCTGTTAAGGGATTATTTATAGTTTTTGACTCGTCTAGACTTAGTTGTTGGATTACTTATAGTCTTAAGTGAATATTTTAATTTTTTGTCTGTTCCATCAATCAATAAATGATACCCATAGCAGCAATCGTCTTTGCTGGAACACAGTCGTATATCAACCAAGGCTGAAGACCATTATTTTCTTAGGTACCAGTCGCAGTGCCATGGTTTATTTTGGAAGTTTCAGGTGAATCAGATGATTTCTCTAGAATCACCTTTTCCCGATATTCGCTCATTCTGATAGAAATCAAGATTTCAAAATAAAATCGTTTTTTTTTCACATTTCTCATTTGTTGATTGACAATATTATTATGTTAACCTATCAATATTTTCATTCAAGCTGGATGACCAAGTCCGCAATTTAATTCCAAGGATTCCAGTGCCACTTCAAGAGGCAACTACAAGGCTAGTCAGCAAGGATACTCGACAACGACCAACAGCACAACTACTCACACTCATCAAGTATTTCAGGTTAGTCTTTGTAAAAACATGACGGGCAGGGCAGTTCAAGCAACAATAAAAAATATATCGTAGCTTTGTACTTTTGCCACCAGAAAAGTTTTTAAAGTTTTTTTAAATTTCAAGTTTTCGTGTGATTAAAAAATTATTTATATGCTCGATATATTTTCTAACTGCACAAAATATCTAACACAAATATATGCGATACATGGTTTTTTCAACGAACATTATATACCAATAGATTTTTTTTTAAAAAAAGACAAAAGTGATTAAAAGAATTCAAGATTGTTGTGGTTATAAGAAAATTAAATTTGTACCGTAAGAAATAGTAGTAGATTTTGAGATATCCAGTCATAATACAATGAAATTTATCCGAATGCTAAAATTATAGGGTGTCGCGATTCCACTTAACCAAAGCATGGTACAGAAATATTGAAAGATTCCCAAAAAAATTAGAAAAAAAAGAATGGTACAAAAAAATCCAGGTTAATCAAAAGAGTACAGGATAAACATTTTTAGATTGGAAAGTGGCTCCTTTTTTCTTTCGGTCCTTTATTTCTAGAACCAAAGGACGTTAACAATTTTTATTGCTTCAAGCTTCACGAAACTAAGCCAATAAATAAATGACTTGCAAAGTTTCCTGATGACCTGCTCGAAAATTATTTGACAGATAGCTCGAAATTCCCTCCACATTTATCATATGGACATTTCTGCGGCATTAAATAAAACAATCAATGCTTGCGAATTGAGTCATTCCCATTTTAATGCATCCATGTATCCTTCCTCATTTTTTTTTGAAAACGCACTTCTTGAAATGCACATTGAAATCTATATTGAATGCACCAAAATCCTGCAAACCAGAAGGAGATATGTGCCGGGTTTAAACATTTTGAAAGTGCATTTCTTAATCGCTGTGCCGAGCTTGACTATTTTTATTCCCTATACCATACCTGAGACATGTGCTGAGTTTTTAACAGAAAAAATGGGGTCAACAAAAAAAAGGAATTTTTCATGTTGGTAGCGATGAATAAAGCCATCTGAAAATATCCGGATTAGCAAGAGTACTACGGGCCACGTTTTTCAACGCCTTCTTTCATATTCAGATGCAAGCGTGAAAATTATTTGTTTGCCTTAAGCGCCAATCCTGAAAATGTGAAACTTGATTTTTTTACATTAAATCTTGTCTGAACGGATTTGAGTCTTCCAATTAACGTTTTGAAATTCAAGTGTTTGCTGTCATTATTGATAACGTACTGTCTTTTTTGACTAAACGTATTAAAGCATATTATTATCAGTACTAGTGTTTTTGGAGTATCTCGACAGTTGAAATATTTCAAAAAAGGAAAGATTTTGAAAAAAATTCTCAAGTATAGTCAGTGCTCATGCAGATGAATTGCGATAAATTGGTGCAGTTCGCTAAGCTACTGGAAACAGATGTGGCTACTGTTATTGAAAGCAAGGAACAGGAGCCTCCGGCACTAAACTTTCATTAAATCATTCTTCAGAATCTTGTTTCCCAAGTCTGTTATGATCATTCACTGCAGCGGCGAACGTTATTTCTTAACATTAAAATCTATTAAAAATGAGTTAAGGAACACGAAGGGCCAAGAAAAAATCATAAACTAATGCAGTTAAACAAATAGCCACATCCAACGGTTATCCAATGCATGTAATGAATATATTAATTGATAAAAAAGGGAAAAAGTGGCATTACAACTAATATTTTCTGGAAAAACCTGAAGAAGTATAAAATTACGAAACCATCAGAATTGCTGGAGATTTTTCTAATACTATTCCAAAGATGATATATTTAACAACAAAAATAACAATTTCTTTCAAAAGAGTGAATACGATTAGTGGGAAATGATTGGATGTGAAAATGTATGTTAATGTATATTAATACATTATTAAAATGTACGTAAAATTTTAGTACACTTTTGTCTGAAAACTTTTTCGGCAAATGCATACTTTTTGAGTTATTGAAGATATGAAAATGGTATCTGTTCGGTTGCTTCAAGCAAGGTCGAACGTATTTGAATCTATGTTGGAACATTTTTCATTTTATACAGTGTGTGTATAAAAAGTGTTCAAAGTTTAACTTCATAAATATCTAATTTCCATATTTTTGTAAATAGAACCACCCGGGTTTTTCTATGTTAATGCATTCAGGGGTGAAAATGAGGTAAATTCATGTATACTTTTCCAAACCTAAGCCGGATGTCGGCCATCTTTGGAAATATTTTAGTTAATAAGATCGTATCCGAAAACCCAAACGTAGAAATTTTCATGACTTTACTATAAGTATTTTGCCATATACGAGTACTTACAGATAGTCTTAACTCGTCGTGTGACACTCTGTATTTTCTTGATAAATTAAAAGTTAGAAGACACACAATGTGAAGTTGTCAATGAACAGATGAATCTAGGGAACTCTCCACTGTCTTTTCAAGTAACAATATTTGTTACAATTATTGTAAGAATCAGCAGAACTAATTTTTTTGTTTGGTTTCCTTTATCTGAAGCTATGAAAGGAAAGTTTAACTGTGAAAAAGCTGAAGTGCTGAGTGTGTGATAGTCATTTTTCGGAAATGGAGTTTTGATTATCAATCATAAATTAATATTGATTATTTGTTCGTGCTTTTATGTTGGCTTCATTGGATTTTGTATATTAACATATTTTTAATACTGAAATTTTCCCAAAGTGTTCCTATCAATCCAGTAATGCCGTACAAAAATCATATTATCGCGTTTCGACAAACTAGCAATTGGAGGATATCGGCCGGCTGCTATGCAACCAGCTGACTTACTATTGCAAGCTCGTGAGTGTGTTCTTTTTTCTTTCTTCGACTATTGACTGATATTAATTGTCGGCTTTATTACCTCACCCCTTACCAACATCGCGAAGCTTCAGATATATTTGCCAAATTATATAACATCGGAAAATATGAAAAACTAATATGTGCTAGTTTTTTTGTATTTAAGACTTCACACGAAGTTGAGTAGTTTCCAGTTATAATTATGAAGTCCGTGCATGATTTATGTTGTATAAAACGTTTTTGTTATCTTAATATGGTAATTGGATGTTCAAAATTTGTTTCAGTGATCCGGCGCTGCACGCACTTCAGTTCCTTGACGTCATTAATATGAAAGATCCAACACAGAAGTCCCATTTTTACAGAATCGCCCTCAAAGATGCTTTACCCTACATTCCAAAGGTGAGGTTTTCAATTTCAGGGATAGTAGTTCAACAAAAACTTGTATAACATAATTTCGTATACCCAGGAGATTGTTTTAAGCATATTTGCTGCTTGAAATTGCCTATCAAGATGAAATTATCTAAAAAAAATGCTATTAGTTTGAAATTCACGCTCAACCAAAAATGACTGATGACATAACGAGTACGCTCATAATATATCGAAAACTTACAGTGTACTTGTCAGTCAGACGACGAGGTAAACGCTTCTCGTAGTGCGTTTGTGAGTTATTTTCAATTTTTGTCTTAGATTTGGCTAGAAGTGGAAAAATTGTATATACACCAAGACATTTATAAGCCTCCCAACTTATTCCGCTCGGTGCAAAGCCCCTCGCGAAATAATTTTGGTGCTCGGTCAATAATATTAGTAGCTCCAAGACCTCATCCATATCCCAAATGTGGCTTATCGAAATCCAAACAAATGGTTTAATAAGAAATATGAAAATAAAATCGATAAAAACTCAAAGTCCAAACCACAATATTTTATTATAGTCCTCCAAAGGACAATTATGCTGCTACTAGTTTCGGTACATTGATTACTATCATCAGGCTTCATAAAACAGCGCAGGGTTGTTGCCGATAAAATTAAAAATTACCCATATGTTACTGCAATACGTAATATTGAATCAATTTGTGAAAAACTGCTTGAATGTGGCAAGAAGAGAAAAAAGGAGACATTGGAAAGTTAGGGACAAAGTAATTTTATAAAACGCGCATTATGCCACAAGAACTACGGATAAGTTTAAATATGAATTTAAATTGTCCAAATGCGCATATTTCAAGATAATGGAAAAGTAAAAGTGAAAGTGGAATTCGACTACGTTGAACTTTAAAAGGAAAATTGTTGAATCGACTTATTTCAGCCACTGAAATTATTGATTATCTGGTCATTATAACCATGATCAATATCAAAATTAATAAGAACATAATGGATGTAGATTAAAATATCCATTAGGCAAATTTTTGAGAATGTTTATGATATGTAGCACAATTTTTAAAATTACTTTGTTTTTAATTTTCCAATGTCCCATTTTTTTAATTCAATATTCAATATTACGTATTGTAGTACCATATGGGTGATTTTCAATTTTATTGGCAACAACCCTGCGTTCTTCCAGTTGTATATGTTTCATGAAGCCTGATGATGGTAATTAATGTACCGAAACTAGTAGCAGCTTAATTGTCCTTTGGAGGACTACGAAATATTGTGGTTTTGACTTTGAGTTTTCATTGAACCATTTGTTTGAATAATAATAGTCTTCACCACCTTGGTGTATAATATTAGTAGTATATTACTCAACAAGCATATAATGATGGGTATTATTCACGAAGTTGTGTTTATGTCTTTTTTTAATAAAATGAGGTTTTAGAACAAGCAAAACTTCTTATCAAAAATGACATTTTTCACTAAACATAATGTTTCTCCTCTTGTCTAACCCATCCGTGGACACACTGTATGGAAGTTTTTGGGATACACTGTACATAGACGGTATTTGGAAAAATTCCAGCTAAACTCATTATGGTTCACCTCACAAAATAATATTTGAATTCGAACTGGCTTGCGATTCGAAGTATTTAATCGCATATTTTTCATTTATTTGCATTCCATTTTCAGAAAATGTGGTATCAAACCGTATGGCCTTGTTTGCAACAGGAAATGAGAACTCAAGAAGTATTGGCTGCCGTGCTGCAATCGGTATTGTATTTTGTACAGGAAGCTTCTGCTGATGAATACGAGTCCATTATTCTTCCGTCCTTAAGGTAAGTACTTTTGTTATTTTCGGTTTTATTGGCATTCTAAAAAGTCGTAACTATGATTCGTTTCCCAGTAGCGGAATTATTGAGCAAGGCATTTGAATATTTACATTCAAATGATGGAATAAAACAATTTTTTTAGTTAAAATCTACATTATATTGAACTTAAAGTTGTGATGCGTTTTTCAAGTTCAATATCA